>JAECWU010000137.1:0-92500 GCA_018150985.1 Chymomyza costata | reverse complement strand
GCAGTTAACTTCTTTTCCAGATTTTTTTGCTTCTTTGATTTGGTAACAACTTCCCATTTGTCAGCCATTATTGCATAAAAATCTTCTGCGTAAATTCAATTAAGTCAATTATAAGCTAATTAAACGTAAAGTGCACTAATATGCCGGTGAATGCAACAAGCAGTGAGAAAAAAACATCAAATGTCAAATGACGTCGTAGCAGTGTGTACACAGATATACATATGTAGAAAACTATTGTGAACTGACGTAGAAATCTTTGCGCGTATTTAAATAAATATATATTTTTTTGTTGACTTAACCTTAAAATGTGGCTAGTTATTTAATATATTTTGAAAACAAAATTTTGTTAATAACACATGTTTGCTGTTTTATTCAAAAAACTTTAATTTACATTCAATTAATAAATAAACAGAAACACAACTCATGCCAGTGTTTACCTAACTTTATAAAACATAAACTCAGCCACGACATTGCTGTTTTTTATAGTACTTACTATTTTCAGTACTATGTTTGCTGCCTACAAACTTACTAAATTCGCGTAAAAATTGTAATGATATTGTAACGAAAAATTATAAGAAGAATTTGTCGCTTTAATCGAAAGCAGCCCCAAAAAGCTCAATTAGCCAATCCATGAGCAGCACCCAAGCATTGACAACGGGCGCTGCCGGCGACTCCAAACCCAAGAAATTGACAAGCACGCTGGATGAACTGGTGCAATATGTGAATCTTTACGTACGCATACCAACGGCCTTCAGTGGCGTGGTATTGCCCTTTGTTCCCCTATATTTAGTGGCTTTTTATTTATGGATTTATGTCTATCGCGGCGACGAAATATCTGTTAATGATGTGGTTGCGCATGAAAAAGGCGCGGACGCAAAGACGTTGACACCGGAAACAACTTCCTGGAATGAAATCGGTTTTATAGCCGTTGTGGCTATAGCCTTTTTGCATTTATTAACGCTGCTGTTTTGCTATTGGAGTGTACACGTATTGACATTTTTAACATGTCGACGTGTCAAGCTGCCAGCAGCAGGCACTTTGGCCAAAGTTGTGCCGACAGCTAACAATGGTAACTCGAAAATTGTGCCTATACAAAGCACGAAGCTTCAGGATGGCACGCTACAGTATTTTTTGGTTTTCCAAAAGACCAAATATATCTGGGATGAAGATAAGGCCACTTTTCGTGCTCTAGAATTTCCTGTGCATGAACTGTTAAAATCTTATGCCAGCTCACGTGGTCTGGAATCGGAGGAAGCTCTTAAAGTAGCTAAACAAACATATGGCAACAATGAAATGGTCATGGTAGTGCCCGAATTTCATGAACTCTTTCTGGAACGCGCCACAGCACCGTTTTTTGTATTTCAAGTATTTTCCGTGGGACTTTGGTGTCTGGATGATTACTGGTATTACTCGCTGTTTACGCTCTTCATGTTGGTTGCCTTTGAATGTACCATAGTCAAGCAGCAGCTACGTAATATGTCTGAAATACGTCAAATGGGCAATAAACCCTATCTGATTAATGTGTTGCGACAAAACAAATGGCGTCACATGGGCTCGGATGAACTGCTACCTGGAGATTTGGTTTCCATTACGCGCTCACAGGATGATAATTTGGTGCCTTGTGACGTTGTGCTGCTACGCGGCAGCTGCATTGTGGATGAAAGCATGCTAACAGGCGAATCAGTGCCCTTAATGAAGGAATCGCTAGAATCTGTAGATCAGCTAAATGTAGTACTTGATGCCGAAGGTGATGGCAAGCTTTTTGTGCTATATGGCGGCACTAAAGTTGTGCAACATACCGCGCCCACCAAGGAGTCCTTGCGTGCTCCGGATGGCGGGTGCATCGGCTATGTTTTACGCACGGGCTTTAATACCTCTCAAGGCAAGCTGCTACGCACAATATTATTTGGCGCCAATCGTGCTACGGAGAACAATGCGGAAACTTTTGCTTTCATTGCCTTTCTTATGGTATTTGCCGTGGCTGCCGCCTCATATGTCTGGGTCAAAGGCAGCGAGGATCCCGAACGCAATCGTTACAAGCTGTTCTTGGAATGTGCCTTGATTTTGACTGCCATCATACCTCCTGATTTGCCCATAGAGCTTACCTTGGCCGTAAATAATTCGCTGCTACAGTTAACTAAGATGTTTGTCTATTGCACGGAACCTTTCCGTATTCCATTTGCTGGCAAGGTGCAAATTTGTTGCTTTGACAAAACGGGCACACTTACTACGGACAACCTCATGGTAGAGGGCATTGCTGGTCTCAAACCAAATGGAGTCTGTGTGAAAATAGAGGAAGCGGAGGCGAATACCATACAAGTGCTGGCCTGTTGTCATTCATTGGCCTTGCTGGACGATGGCTTAGTGGGAGATCCTCTAGAGAAAGCTACCCTGGCAGCTGTAGACTGGTCCTTGACCAAAACAGAGAGTGTTATACCCAAACGTGGTCAACATAAGCCGCTGCGTATCTTTCAACGTTATCATTTTAGCTCCGCTTTAAAGCGCATGTCGGTTGTTGCCGGCTATTTGGTACCCTACTCTAATGAAATACGCTATATTGGTACAGTGAAGGGTGCGCCTGAGGTCATCATGAAAATGTTGAAAGACGTGCCAAAAGATTATGAAAAGGTAAGCAAACTTCAATATGTAGCAGGCAAAATTTTACCTTAGATAGACTTTGCCCAAGCTGCAGTTAATAAATTCGACATATTGACTCATATGTTTTTCGACAACCAAACTCCACGTCATGCTCAACAACTCTTAAGATTGTTATATAAGATTTTATCGCTTAATTGTTCAATGTTCTACTTATTCTTAATTTTTTTTATTTCTCTTAAACTTGCAGGTTTATCTTGAATATGCACGCCGTGGCGCTCGTGTTTTGGCGCTGGGCATTAAGGAATTCGACAGCATGGGTGCACAGCGACTACGTGAACTTAAGCGCGAAGAAGTTGAATGCAATTTAACATTTGCCGGCTTTGTAATTATCTCATGTCCCATGAAGCCGGACTCCAAGATCGTTATCAAGGAGCTCATACAAAGTTCACATAAGGTGGTCATGATTACCGGCGATAGTCCCTTGACAGCCTGCCATGTGGCTCGTGAGCTGCGTTTTACACGTAAAAAGCTGATGATTTTTACACCTCCTGTGCAGTCCCATGCAGAAGACTGGAGTTGGGTCTCCATTGATGGCGAGCAAAGTTATTTGTTGGATGCCAATCGCACTAGAAGCATTTCCTTGCTGCTGGCCACTCATGATCTGTGCATTACTGGCGAGGGTCTGCAATATTTGAAACAAAACCATTATCAATATATGCTGTACTTGTTGCCACAGTTAACCGTTTGTGCACGGTTTGCGCCAAAACAAAAAGAATACATTATTACGGCCTTAAAACAATTGGGCTACTGCACGCTTATGTGCGGCGATGGTACCAACGATGTGGGCGCTTTAAAGCATGCCAATGTTGGCGTGTCTCTGCTGACCAGTGCGCCAGTTAAACGTAAACGCACTGAGGAAGAACAAAAGATGGATGCTGTTGTAGAAGCAGCAACAGCGGCTGCAGCAGATCAGACATTGTCACCACGTGAACGTGCACTGCGACGTCGACAAGCTCAGCTGGTGCAAACACAAGCACGTATGATAAAGGATACGGATGAGGTCAGAATGGTTAAGCTGGGCGATGCCTCAATTGCTGCGCCATTTACCAGCAAATCTACATCGATTATGTGTGGTAAGTTGGCTTAAAATAATGCTTGATGCATAACCGCTAATTTTGTGTTTATTTTCTCTGTTAGTAAATCACATTATCAAGCAGGGACGCTGTACACTGGTCACTACTCTGCAAATGTTTAAGATTTTGGCATTAAATGCTCTTATACAGGCTTATTGCCAGTCAGTGCTTTATATAGATGGTGTTAAGTTCAGCGATACACAGGCAACTATGCAGGGCATTTTTGTAGCCGCTTGCTTTTTGTTTATTACACGTTCTAAGGTAAGTGAATTGGAATGCCTTTTAGCTAAAATTCTTTAATCACAGCATTTTTATTTACAAACATTTTGCAGCCACTCAAAACGCTGTCCAAGGTAGCACCATTGCCAAATATATTCAATTTATATACCATATCAACAATTCTCGCTCAATTTGCTGTGCACTTCGCCACACTATATTATCTGACTAGTAAAGCAACAGAACTGGCTCCGCCCAGGTAAATGGAAACTCTTAAATTGAACTGGTTAAAACATTTAATGATCTTTTGTGTATTTTCAGAGTGGGCAAAGTTAAGTTGTATATTGATATGGATGCGGAGGAAAAGACAAAATATGATCCCAATATTGTCAGCAGCACTGTTTATATTATTTGTATATCACTACAAGTTGCCACCATAGCTGTTAATTATAAGGTAGGTGCCTCAAGTCCAACAAACTACGAAATCTTGACTAACCAATTGTTATTGTTTTCAATTTAGGGTTATCCATTTATGGAAAGTCTGACCTCAAATCGCTTGCTTATGTATTCCATAGGCGCTTCGGCTGCTCTGGTATTATTTTTAACAACTGGCTTAGCACCAGATCTTACGGAATTCTTCGAAATCATAGACTTTCCCGTCGAAGTAAGCAAATTTTTGCTTGTACTGTGTAAAATCTAAAATTAACAATATTTTTACATTTTTATAGTTCCGCGGAGTTTTGCTCATGGTCCTAGTTATTGACATATTTGGTGCATTTATTTTGGATCGTATATGTTCATTTCTCTTTGGAGAGACCCGCTCGAAGTCCAAGGAACTGAATTGTTAGCGAACGTACTTGATAGTTAATAAGAAGAAATAAAAACTTCAACGCAGCCTATTCTTAAAAGTTCCACTCCATACTTTATGATTTCGTAACGCGTCAGTTATTAAAACTATTTATTTTGAACTAAACTGCAAGTCAAGGTTATTTTAAGTTACGCATATATTTCGGCAATGGTTTCTTAAAATTATATAAATTGCAATTCAAAAACATTTTGGTATAACATGAAAACCGTGCGTTTAATTAATAAATTTTGATATTCTTTAGAACGTAACAAAGACAAAAAATACCAGATGTTTGCAATTAGTAAAATTTAAAGTAATACTTGTAATTGTAATAAACATGTATAGATTTAATTTGTACTTTATACTTGATCCTCCAGTTTGGAGTCTTCGAGCTGTTTAAATTGTATCAAAATAACCAGATATGTGGTTACTGCCGAAAAGATCTGTAATATACATTTTTTTTAAAACATATTAAATATTGTACTGATGATGCAAACCAACCTTGAAGAGTGTGGAGTTGTCGATTACAAAGAAACCGTATGCTGTAAATTGTACCTCCTGCTTAATGCTTTTCGTTAGGAATTTGTCGATCTGCAATTAAAATCAAAATGTAAAGTTTTTGTGTTCCCTAGACATCTAGCAAGTCACTTAAGATTTGCCTGGGAGGCCTTTAAGGAATTTTGAATTTTAAGTTAAGTTTTTAAGTAAGCAGAAGGATGACAACCAAAAACAAGCTTTTGAGGATGAGTTAATTTGTTTGAAAACGTCGTGATTAATCATTTTATTTCCATTTATAAGATGTCTTTGAAAAGGTTTTTTAATACTTAAACAGCTCCAGCAAAAAATGTAAAGAAAAGTGCGAATGAACAGATCGTGTGAACCTAATTTTTTAAGGGTCACTGAGTCCGAAAGTGAGGTCCATTTCACTCAATTGCGTCAGGATTTTCTACTCAATCTTAAACAACTATTTTATCCTAGAGGTTTAAAGAGGTTACACTATATATAAAACGTACATTTCAATATAATAAGACGTATGCGCAGAATGCAAAAAAAATTTCGCACGGAAATCCCGAAATTTTTTTTCATTCTGCGTATAGGCCTTTAAAAAGAATTTCCTAAAATTGTACAGATTGTCTTAGAACCAAAAGATTAGGACTACGAAATAAGTCGTTTATGCCGCAACTGTCTGCCCATCCTGTCACTTTCTCAAACACCAAAAAAGCGAAATTTTTTTAAATAGGAATTTGGGTTTACTCCTTTCGTTACAGCAATTTTGGCATTTCGAAGCAAAATATATTTTTTGTTTTTTTTTTAAACACTTACGATATTTTGAAATTCCTTGCTCTTGCCATAGACTCGTGCCAGTATTTGGGAAGTTGAATTAGCCTGCAAAATGGAAAGCAATTAATCAGACTGTAAAATTAAATTTGCCAAGAACACACACCTCCTTCGTGGCCTGACCACAACTACGGGACAGCAGAGCTAACATCGAAGTGTGCATAAATAGCCAAGCAAAGCACCATTGCAAAATATTTACAGATACTACACCCTTGGCTGTAATCTGAACAAACAGATTATAGGTGTTGGTTGTGATGGTATAGAAGGCATAGCCCATATACCCAACCAAAATCAGACTGCAGCACTCGTTAATGGCCTTGTAAATGCGCAGCAATTTGTTATGCATGCGATAGACAAACAGAGAATCCTCTGGAAAATGTTCCATGTCAGCGGCTATGCCCTTCAGTTTGCGAGTGCCCAAACGCCTGCGTTGCTGATATATATAGGTATAACCATTGAGCAACTGATTGATATATTGGAATCTTATGCAGACAATGCGCAGCAGTACAGCCGCAAAGAGTATAAAAGTAATAGAAAGACCATTCTGCACAGCATAGAAGGCAATGAGTATATAGGAAGTGGGCGTTATTTCCTCCTTGACTGCCATAATCTTGAGCACAATAATATAACCCTGACATAGCGCGGTGCCCATCAGAAACTTGACCGAAAAGCCCGCATTATTGCTCAACGTATCGCCAAACTTGCGACGCACTTCCTCATCCAATTTTAGTATATCATTCATAATGCGCAAAAAGGCGCTGGCATTACGTGCACATATGAAAACCGTAAGCGTATACGTGAGTATGCATAGTAATAGCTCAATCCATTGATTCACATTATCCGTATCGCGCATGGAATAGAAAAGCTGTTGCGAACTGGGCGTAAAAAGGCTGTAGATATTGAATACGGTGAGAGCATGCACTACGCCGCGCACAAAGAACGAATAGAACTCATGGCTTTTGGTAGGTGGACCCACTTCATAGTTGGAAATTTGCTCATAGATGGGCAACAAGCCGCTGGCCTTCAACACGGATAGAATTGTGGTTATATCGGCAAACACGGTATTAACCAAACGCGGCGGATCACGCATGAATGCATCATTGGCTGGTGGTATTATAGTTGCTGCAGCACGATATGGCATTGGACGACGCGTTTTTTGCTTGGGAATTTCAATTACCCAACTGTTAGGGACTCATTGCCGGCCAAGAACTGACGTACTAAGCCGGGATAGTTCATGACAAGCAGTTTGGTCATGGTCGAACTGTTGACAAGATTATCTGCTCGATGATATCGTGCATTGGCCATTATAATAATTAATTTCGAGGCAGAAATCACTTGGGATATGTGCAGAAGGGTTTTTATGTATTAAACAAAAGATTAACCACTTTTGGAGTAGGGCTTTAGTATGTATTTACATATATGCAGTTTTAAAAATAATTTCAAGTTTAAAGTTGTAACCTTAAAGTTTAATTTTTTTTTGTAGTAGTATATGCGAGGATAAATGCTTGGGAGAACAACTTTTATTACCAGTGGGACTTGTGATATGGATGAACCACTACTATTGCGATTTTAAAAAAACTTGTACCTCTAAGGTAGAAAGGCGACACAGAGAAGCTGAGGCAAGGAACCACCAAAGTTATACCAAGTATATGATAGACATTTTCGTCTGTCCGTCCCTATGTACACTTACATCTCAGAGAGCAACCAAACTTTCGGAAATGGGAAAAAAATTTATTTTATTTTTTTGATATTGTGGTTGTCATATATAGCTTCCATAGGGGTATTATGAAGCACCACAACAAAAACTTATTTTTAAAACTTATATTTAAAAATATATATTAGATCATTTTCTTGGCTACAACTTTCATAAAAAGACTGATAAATACGTACCTCCGATGCTAGGCTATCACAAGAGCTGCATATGGTAGTCATAATAGTTGTCTCTGCCAAAACCCAAGCACAGGACAAGCCCATGGTATCGTAGCTCTTGCGCAGATGATGTGGCGTAGTTAAAGTTGAAAATGCCAAATAGCTTTGATTGGTGACCGTATAGAAGGCAAAGCCCATATAGAACAGCAAAGCCACACCCATCACCGTATTAATGTTCTCCGTAATATAACGAAATTTACAAAAGATCTCTATAAGATTACTCAATTCCCTCCAGTTTTTTCCATCATATACATCCTTTTCTTCCTTGGTAAACTCATCCAGTCGCTTGTTAAGAAACTCTATGCGCTTTGCTAGATTCTTGAGTATAGTGCGCAGATATAAGGCAAATATTAAGGAATAAACCATTTGCAGGCTGTATACCAGCAATATAATAAACTCCCGCTGACTTTTTATATCGCTGACGTAGTGCACATAGTAGAAGGCCACAATGACCACGCCAGAAGAAGCCGTAGTCAGAAGTAAGGCCAAAAAACGGCAGCTGTACTTATAAGTAAATCCATTCATTATCAAATATTCATCTATTTTGGCCACATCACGCAGTGTACGAAAGTGTCGGGAACCATTGTATGCCATTGTGGTAACAATCATGGTATAGCTGCAGATACAGAACAGCGTCTCAATGGTGCGATTGATTTCTTCGGTATCACCCTGGGAATGAGGTAGCAGCTTGTATTCATTCGAAGCAAATAGCACATCTTGGCAGAAGTAAATGGAGGTGCCAATCAAGATTAAAGCCACAAGACGTCCATAAAGTGTACCTAAGCCGGATACACGAAAATCCTCGCCATCTTTTTCGAAGAAGGGCAGCAGTGCCAATAGCTGCGAGGGTTTGGAAACTCCGTTCAGATCTTCTAGAATTTTCATACTTGTTGTCAGAGTTGAATGCAGAATACTGTTGCTCAATAGGGTTAGTTTCATATGATGAGCAGTTGGTCACCAGAGCATATGATTTGTGGAACATATTATGAGCTTATGTTAATTTTTATGTCCAGCTATTACGAGTATTAAACGCTAAGTTGTGTAGACAGTGGGTTAAATTAGGGTTCCAGTAAGGATAATGAACGCACGTGAAGGTAATAACTATTAAGCGGTAATTGTAGAGTGGTTTGGTTAAAAGGTTACGCTGAAAATCAATAGAGTTGTTCTTTAGTTTGCTCTAAAGTTAGTTCTTACAGAAATTTGGAAGGAGTGGCAGGTCTGCAAGCCGATTTTGAACCGAAATAGCTGGAATTAGATGGGGACATAGGGCCACAACAAACTTCTTCCATTCGGTTCTGTTTTGTGCTAGTCTCTTTACTTCATTCTAACTATGGCGCGTGGCACGGGTCTCCGACTCTATAAGTCGTCTCCAGGTGTTCGCGGTTCTTGTTAGATAACCTCTTCCCCTGCGCAGAATGTGGCCGATCCAGCTCCATTTACTTCTTCGAATCTCCAACTGCAATGGCTTTGTTGTGTTTTGGCCCATAAGTCAGCGTTTGAGATAATGTTTGGCCAGTTTTGAAAATCAAAGATAGATAATTTGTGAGATTTGCTTTTTATTCTCTCGAGAATGAGCTTCCAATGAATGTTTGCCACTAAGTATGTATGTTTAAAATAATAAAAGCAAAGAGAGACTTTTTAAAAATCTTTATAAATAATATATATTTTTATTTTTTCAAAACTTTATATTTTTATATAATAAAAATCCAAATAAGTGACGATATTAAACATATTTTGAGCTACAAAAAAATTAATTTGTTTTTAAGGTAATTTTAGATTTTTTTTAAAAAATTTTATCTTTATATTCAAAAGCCAAATACGTTCATTTTTGGAGAGGCCTCCACGGCTGATCTGAAACATAAAGAAATCTTCTTCCTTTTAATTTATGGACCAAAAGCAAGTGAGTCACGTAGTGATAGTCAATTGTAAAAAAAATGGCAATAGTTTGAAAAAAACAATTTTATTTCGTCGATAAAATCATGAAAAATTAGTTTTATAATAAAAAGTTTTTATTATTTAGACAAAATCCTATGTGGTTCACTAGAAAAATATGTTATAAAGTTGTTGTCAAAATTTCAAATCGATTGGTTAAAAATTGACATGAAGCCATTCGAAAAAAAGTGGTTTCGAGAAAAGTTTAAAGTTTTAAAACTGGCCCAACCGGAAGTTATAGGTGGTGGAAAAATTTTTTTTTTTAAATCGCTTCGAAACAATAATTTCTAACATAATTGCCTAACAATTTAGCTAAAAAAAAAAATAGAATTTTCTGAAGATTCTACACTGGACCTAACCCTAAAGCTGAAAAAATAACTAAATCGACATAGATCATACATTAGTTCTTAATATTATAACCTAAAACTTAGTGACACATGGAGCGAAGATGAATAGTGTATAATCTGTTCTGAAACTATTTTAATTCAAAATAAAACTTTTGAGCGTCGCTATTACATACTAATATGACCAAAAAATAAGGTGACACTGCATTTATTTTAAAAAATCTTTATTTATTCGTCTAAATCAATTTTATCGCCTTCAAAGTAATCCCCCTTCTGATACAATGCAGTTATGATAACGGATTTTCCAATCATCGAAATAGTTTTTAAAATCAATTTCCGGGATGGCCTTCAGCTCTCTCTTCGACGCGGCTTGAATCTCCTCTATCGACTCAAAACGGTGTCCCAGGAGCGGTCTTGTGGAACGATATGGGTTGAGTTTCTGGCAAAATGGTCACAATGCAGTGTGAGGCGTTGTTTTGTCATGGTGCAAAAACAATGAGTTGTCTCGCCACAATTCCGGCCTCTTTTAGCGAATAGCTTCACGCAAACGACGCATAACGCTCAAAGGCTGTTTGACCCGGCGAAAGGAACTCATAATGCACAACACCACGGTAATCGAAGAAAACAGTCAACATGATCTTGATTTTTGAGCGACTTTGGCGCAGTTTTTTTGGTCTTGCCTCACCTTTGGCACGATATTCGGTCGATTGATCAATTGTTTTGGGGTCGTAAGCATAGACCCAAGTCTCATCTTCAGTTATTATGCATTTCGTCTTGTCAATGTAGTCAGAAAGCATTGTTTCTCAAACTTCAACGCGACGCCTTTTTTTCAAAAAATTCAATTTAGACATTGTGAAAATCGAAAAATCTCACTTTTAACAGCTCACAAAAACGAAGCGCACTCAAACACTCATGAATATTTTGACGTGTAACTTGGCATGCATGACAAAGACAATCCTACCAACCCAATTTCTCCAAATTCAATTTTGACGCGCGCAGCTTAAATTCAAATGTCACCTTACTTATTGGACATTGTAGTATATTCTTAAATCCTTTGATTACTCCGGAACTCTTCTACTGAAAGTAATTTTTAAAAAAAAAAACATTTGCCATATTTTCCAAATTTCTTCTTCATTCTGAACTTAAATATTTTTTGAGGGCCTCCCTTATAAACCGAATAGGATTTCGCGGCTTACTCCCGCATTTCGTAAGCAACAATTTAAAAACCGGACACAACCCATTTTTTTAAACCCCATCTTTGGGTGCCAATTCAATTAATCAATTAAGGACTTCGGTAGAAGCTTTAGTCACCAAAACTGTAGAAACTAGGGAAAGTACAAAGTATAGTAACGTCAATATGCCTCGACAGTAACCGCCACCTAGGGGTTGGCGTGCAAAGCATGCAGGTGGTCAGAGCCCCCTAGTTTTGAGAACATAGTTTTTTGTACATCTCCATAATGTGCACTTAAATATTAACAGATCGAAAAGCATAGTAAAATCAATTAATAGAATGCAGATTACATTAACCCCATATCATCAATGAGTTATGAAGTAGTTATCCAATACTTAGAAGTAAACAAATCAATCTGCTTTCCGAGGTTGTTGTGAAGTACGAAGTAATGAATATTACGTTTGTATTTTATAACCCTGACAAATGTCTTTAAAATGACATAGACCTGCATTTGTTATTGCCCACTTTAAATACAAAACAAAAATAAATCATTCGTCACGCCACGTAATGACGCAGGGGCTGCTAGTCCATGCACAGCATATATAGTAACTCCCAAAGCACTTTATATTTTCCACCCTTAATGAGCAATTGCAGTACACAATCAATGCCTTTACCTTATTGGGGGAGGCAGCACGCTGTTGGTGCTGTTGTCGTGACGTCACAAGGCCGTGGTCAACAGATACAGACACAGTGTGCTCTAACGTCTCTTATCATTCAGCGGCAATAGAAAAAAAAAAAAAATAATAAAACGCATATAAAAAATTATAGCTCAACTATATTCTAAAGTTTTTTGTTTCAAAATGTTGCGTTTTTTTTGCTATTCGTTGTTGTTGACATTTTGCTCATATTTGGGACATACGCTGTATACCAGCTCGGATGTAGTCTATCATACATTGCCGCATTTCTGGACGGGCGTAGGCTTTTGCCCGGCTGGCAATATAAATCATAAAGAGATTAGTGCCACGTTAAAGTCGCCCGCAATGCAAATGAATCTGCGACAGATAGCAGCTTTACCTGCTGGCGCGGTCAGCCATGTGCGTATACATTGGCTGCTGGAGCTTATCGAGTTTTTAAAGTATGACGGGTCGGGCGTGCCGGTTTATAACTTTGATAGCTTTGACAAGTTTGTGGATTATCTGGAAGAGCTAGACCTATCGCCGGTGCTGGAGTTTATGGCCAATCCAGGCAATGTTTTTGTTAAGAATCCAAATATGAACTCGTTTCTTTGGGAGGATTTTGCCAAGCAAATCATCAAGCATTATACAGGTAAGCCTGTAACCATTTAAATTGCTTTATTTACTAAACTAAACTAAACAGCTCGTCATGGCGCTACCCGTCTAGCCAATTGGCGCTTTGAAACCTGGAACGAACCGGATCTTAGCAGCTATAATAAACTAAATTTTACGGGCCCTAGCTTTTTCGAGTATGTACAAGCCATACGTCGCGGCCTGAGCAAGGGCGGTGGTCAGCGTCGTCGTCGCAAGCAACGCTATCGCGCTTTGCGTGGTCCTGCGGGTTTGTTCAAGGCACATGAGATGCATCCATTATGCTGGGAAATTTTAGAAGCGTGCAATGCAAATATATTGGAATGTCCAATTGATATTTTAACATTTCATCGCAAAGGTGAAGGTAATGCGGAGGAAATATTAAATGGTACAATGGTGCTATTGGCGAATATCTATGATCGTTATCCTGAGCTTAAGCAGTTACCAGTGGCCAATGAGTAAGTAGACAATTTATAGAAGCTTGCTTCGATTAGTCAAAGTTAACAACTAAATGAGCAGGGCATAAGAAACTTGCGAGGATTAAAGGAGTGTTATGGTAAAAAAGAGATTTAAACGGGTTGACTTTGCTCGTTAGCATCTTATTAGGAAACCCATAAAAGTCAAGAACTTAAGCCAATAATTGTAAAATCACGAATTGTTTCTCAGCTCATCTGATGATTATCCAGCTACAAATGTCACTTTTTTCTTGATTTCCTTACAGCGAAGCAGATCCCATTGCTACCTGGAGCACACCACGCAGCTTTCAGGCCGATGTGCGTTACGCGATAACACTAATGTCCACAGTTTTGCAACACTGGCATGCTAAGTTGAAAAGCAGTGTTTTACAAAATCTGGAATCCATAAGCCATGACAATGCCTTTCTCAGTTATCATCCCAATGAGTTTACTCAACGCACCTTACTCGCACATTTTAGCATGAATGATACTCAACCCGCGTACTCTCAGTTCATACAGAAGCCCGTGTATGCAGCACTGGGCATGCTGGCCAAACTTGGCACACGTGCAGCAGATCTGGAACTGATTAATATGGACAAAACGCACAGCGTGCAAGTACTGCGCAGCATTTCAGGCAATGGACCAGCGCTTTACATGGCCACCATTTTCTTAAGTCCCGAACAGGCGGGACCGCAGCTGACGGCCTATCATCACAAGTATACGCTGAACATGTCCATAGCCAATGAGTCGGCTTTCATAACAGAGCTGTTGGTACCACGCACCACAGATCCCGCTTATGTTTGGGAGCAGAATGGTAGCCCGCCATATCCCAATGCTACACTGCGTGCAGCTATGCGGCGAGCGCAGACACCACGACTCTATGAGACTGGTCCCATATGGCAATACAATAGCGAGCTGGTTCTTAACTCCGCTAGCATTCCACTGCCTTGGGCAATGCTTTTGCGTGTATGTTCCGCTGCCTGGCCGAAATTAAAGAGACCCAAGCAACTGGAAATTGTAGCTGTGACTAAACAAGAAGTTTATCTAACTTGGCGTGAACAGGCCAAATCTACGCAGTGTCTAAAAACCTATGAGGTTTGGTTCCGTGAACGAGTGGGCGCTACTTGGCTGCACATATCCGAGGGTTGGCATGTGCCATATCCATCGTTTCAATATGCGCCCGGCGAGCATGGCAGCGTAAATGGTAAGTTGTTTCCTTCGGCTAAAGTATATGTTAAGATAGGCATTTTGGTTTTTCGTACAATTTTTATGTATGAGTTTTTACCCGAGTCCGAAAAATTAAAACTGCAATTTGAAGACTTATATTTGTGGATTTTCCGGTTTCGGAGTGCACTTCAAGATTATGAGAGTTTTGCAGAATTTCTGGTACCCAGAAAAGAAGCAACGCACACTTTCGCAACATTTGGTTTATTTTTCAGTACAAACACTATTTTTCTGAGTTTCGGACTTTTACTTTTTAAGATCTTTAAATATCTCAGAAGAAATTTATTGCTGATAGGTTATGGCTGCATTATCAGGAAGTACACATACATGTTTTTTAGTAGCAAAATGTTTCGGCGTATCGGATTTTTAGAGTTTCGTCAATTCCTAATTTTCATTTCGAAAGTATGTACTTTGTTTTTTAGCATTTCTTTTTATAGCTTACGTGAATTTTTCGACTTTTCCTCGTACTAATTTGCAGTTGTTCTCAAAATACCTTAGTCAGATCTCTACATTATCGTGGTTACTATTTTTTTTTTGTTTTCATAATCTAATCTCAGGTTTTAAAACTCAAACTAATCAAACTTACTTTACAGGCTTCTACAAGGTGCGCGGCGTGGATCTATTCAATGATACAAGCCCTTATTCACAAATAGTGGAATATTTGGAGTTATAATTTAACAAGAAAGTTTATCCAAACGTATAAGTTATAAACATATCGCTATAGCGTTATAGCTGTTGTGTGTGTATGTGTATCTGTGTATAACATAACATAAAAAATATATCATGTAACTCAAGCTCAGCTGGCAGCAAAGTGTATACAAACTCTTGTGGAATGAATAAGTAGACAATTAGAGCAAAACATAAAACTGCGCTTTGCTGCCACTTAGGTTATTCACATTCATCATACATATAATATAGTATGTAAGCCAAATTAGTTACAACCAATTGCCCAGAGGGCCATGTGGCTTCAATGAGGCACAAAAAAGCGTAAACAATAAACAAATTTAGTGTTTTCATAGTAAATATAAATATGTGTTGCAAGTCCTTTAAATAACTCAGCCCTCGGCATCTAGGACAAGCCATTTTTCGTTGATGTGCTCCATTTGTTTGGTTAGTATGGGATTTCTGACGCGCACCTTAATCTCCAGTTTGCCACCAACCTGCTTGCGACCATCCATAAGCTGTGGAAAAAAAGTTATATTAGAGTTGTACGATTAATGCCATTATAGTAGTTGAAACTTACATCAAAGGTATCATGTATATCGCATTTGGTTTCCAGCGGTTGCAGCTTTACATTAACCGTGCCTATAAGCGTATCCGATCGCAAAAATCCTCTGAAACAACATATAGGCAGTTTACGACTTAGTCCACAACAATCTAAACTGCATCTATTGTTATATGTTGCATTTTTTTTTGGCGTGTTTATTTTTATAGCGCATTTAATGTGGGAAAAGTATTTGATTGGGTTTTTTTTTATAGAAATTTGAAAAGTTTTTATTAAAACAATTTCACATGAATAATGTGTGTGGCATGAATTGTGAAAGCGACAGTGCCAAGAAATCAAATATCAAGCAATTAAGGAGTTTCAATAGAAAGTTTATTTTAAACAAAAAATTTGGAGAGTTTATGTCAAAATCGATGCAAGCAACAAGCAAACTAGAAAATACCAGCAAAATAGACTAAGAGAAGTCAAATTTATATTACCTAAAGAAATGAAGATCTAATTTTCGTACATTTTTTAGTTTAATACAAAGCTTTAAAGACTATTAAGATGAATAATACTAAAACTTTAAAGGCATTTCTAAATCATTAGCTGAATTTTACCAAAGACAATTTTATTATTTTTAAGGTTTTTTTTTAGATATTTTTTAGTACAATATATAACTAGAAACAAGCTTCTGTTGATTTATATGATCTTTAGACGATGCCATGGCAATAAAGTTGTGGATTATAAAATTTGAATGTATTCCATTAATTCAAGAGAATATGTAAAAAATGTTATGTAAAACAAATTTTGGAATACAAGCACGTCATTATTTCAAAAATTTATTTAGAAAGAAACGGCTTACTCATCATTCTAGCATCCATCATATTTTCTACATTCTATTTTTTTCTCTTTTTGCAAATTTTATGAGCTAAGCTGCTATAATTTGTCTTTTTTTTATTCAATTTAAGTAAAGTTATGGGAATTTTTTCATTATGAACTATTTTGCAATTCCAAGACCAAAGCTTCAAATTCTATTAAATATTTCTTAAATATTTGGTAAATTAGTTTACTCAAAAAGAGCTAAATATTACTTTGGTTAATTTTAAGCTCGTTTACTACTCAAACCGACAAATTTTTAGTTTTTTAGTACATATTAATTTCCAATAAGTACATGAAAGCGCGCATTAGTAAAAGTTAATCGTGTGCAACCATAAAATTTAAGAACAAGTGTTTTTTAGAGCTTACCCGCGTGAATATATTTCAAATTTAACACCATGTCGCTTAAAGATGCGCTGAAACTGTCGATTGCTACGCTGAATGTCAATTTTAAAACGTTCATCATATTCGGGAGAATCGTTGTCTCGGATCACATTCGTTTTGGACCTAAAGGTTTCCTCCTAAAACATAAAACAAAATTTATAAAGACTCTTAAAGTGTTGATCTTTACTCACATTTATTAACGGAAATTCCACTTTAACATAGGTATCCACATCCTTTGGATTGGCCACACTATAGTTTATGCCACGCACTACAACAACTTCGAGCTCATTGTCGGTTAGATCCGTGTTACAGTGCACAATATTAAAACTACGTTTCTCATAGTGAAATTTAGGCAGTGCTAGGTTCTTGCGCTTGGAGTAACGCACCAAATCCAAGTCTTTTTGAACAGTTAAGGCGAGATTCTCAAAGCGATTCATGCCGGCTACATCGCCCATAGCTTTGTGATGATCGCGTGTGTTTTTGCACATCATTAGTTGCTTGGCCAACTGTTCTTCCATGCGCACGCCAATTTCGGAAATGTCATCATTGGGATCACATACTTCGGTTGAGATAATTGCAAATGACGCTTCTAAATTATCGTGTTCTGATGGCGGCACGGGCAACTATAAAAACAAATGTTAAGTTAAGTAATAATAATAATAATAATAATATTAAGTTTAAAGTGAGTATCTTACTGTGTTTAGATCCACAGGCAGTCCACTGCTGGCCGCATTGAGCAGCGAATCGAAGCCTTTGTAGATTTTCAAATACTCCTTGGCTTGTTCCATCTCACCTGCCTTCTTGGCTGCAATTGCCGCCAGTTTAAACTCTCGCTGACGCTCCAACAACAATTTCATTTGAGCTTCAGCTAAGTTGCTTTTCTGATGATTGCCTGAGGTTCGCGTGGTTAGCTCTTGTGGTGGTGTTGGCGCTTTACGTGTCGTTGACGTGGGCGTGCCTGCTGTAGGCGTACTGGATCCTGCCGCGGTACTGCCCGTAGATGCTGTGGGCGAAGGCGATGTAGGCTGCGCGGCAGGCGCAGCTGGTGCAGCGTCAGCCGTAGGCAGTGGACCAAAACCTGGCGGCACTGGCAGCTCGTCATAAAGCACGGGCTTGCCGGCTTTATGTAATTTAATAGCATCTTCATACTGTTTAACAATGCGTCCGAAACGTCGCGCCTTGCTGGTATTGTTCTCAGCCTTGGCGGCTTCCTCTACAGATTTATATTTTTCCAAACGCTGCTGTAAGGCTTCTAGTATGCTGGTCGGCGCTGCACCTGATTCAGCGGTTGGTGTAGGCACTGGAGCGGGAGCTGCAGGAGCGGGTGCTGCTGGCGCTTCGCTTGTTGCTGCCGCACCTTCCTGCATTTTGGCCAGAAATGCTAGAAACTCAGCAGGTGGCGGTGGCATATCACTAACATCTACCTCCTGGCCATCCTCACACATTTTAATTACCATATCAAACTGTTTGACCACTTTGAGGAACTGCAGTGCGGTTGCTGTGTCTCCACTACGCTTAGACTGTAAGGCAGCTGACTTATATTCAATCTGCCTATTGCGCATTTGAGCCACCAAAGGGTTGGGCGGTGTAGTTGGCGTTGCTGGAGTTTCGGCTGGTGTAGCAGGCGCCGCAGGCGGACTAGGTGTGGGTGGCGCTGGTGCAGCACGTGTAGGTTGTGCGGGCTCTTCTGCTGGAGACTCTGCAGCAGCAGCTGCTGGCTTAACGGCCACTTCAGGTGGTATATCATCCACATTGATGGCTTTTCCAGCCGCAGCTTGTTTATGCAAGTCTTGCAGTGTTTTCAGGCCACGCGCAAATCGTCTTGCTTTAGCCGACTCGCCTGAAGCCTTGGCACTAGCTTCAGCCTGTTTATACATTTCCAAACGTTGTTTTATTATGCCCAGAATGTCTACAGTGGTGGTGGGTAAAAATGTTTGCACTTCTTCTTCGGCTGCCGTTTCTGGTTCTGGCTTTTCTGGAGTCGCCTCCTCTTCAATGCCTGCAATACCATGTAGCTCGCCCAATAAATCACTATCATTTTCCAGTTCCTCATCATCATCATCATCGCTGACATCACGCAAGCTGTCCGCAATCATTTTATCTAAATCACTGCTGGGCACCAACTGCGGCTTGGGTTTGCTTTTGGGTTTTTTGCCGCCACCACTAGTTATGGCCGCCAGCTCAGCTTCCAAGTCGCTGTCTCCTGCGTCATCATTGCCAAAACCAGCGCTGGGATCAAAGTCATCGGGTATATCCGTTAAACCAAACTGGTTGAGAGGTAAAGATGGGGGTAGAAGGATGACTCATAATAATAAATAGATGATTGCAGCATATTTTCACACACTGTCTAGGAAGTTACCTGTGATAAGTCGTGCTGTCTGCGCTTAGCGGGCTCTGGCTTACGCCGTGAAAACATTTTTTTATAAAAATAATTAAGTGACAATGACTAGTTACAATAAATAGCAACGTTTAAATGGTTTTTAAATTTTATTAAACAAAAACACTACTTTCAGCTGTGCTAGGGATATGGCGTATCGATGCCTTAGAATATCGATGCCTTGAAACGATAACTACTTACATATTTGTCGATAAAAACTACAAACAGTGTCTACACAGCTGTTGGCACAAGCGTTCAAATGTGCTAAAAATGCCCACATTGCAAAGCTTTGCAGTTTGCGAAAATTCTAAAAATTGATTGGAGACCGTGTAATTTTATAAAAGTTAATTAAATTGCCAACATTTAAGTGCTGTATGTGCATGCATGCTTATTAAAGAGCATATACAAAACATTTGCTGGCTGTGTATTGCTGCAGTAAATGGATAAAACATTGCATTAGTTGGCCACAAGAGCTAAAAGTGGAGTTGTCTTATTGGATTTTTTTCACTTGCATTCGTTTTGCTACAGCATTAACGATAAACCAGCTAAGCGGCAAAGTGCTTTGCGGGGTAAACTGTTGAGCTCGCAGTTGTTTGGTTAAGCGCGCAAATAAACAAATAGACCAACGGAGCAACTACGGGCGTGGCTAGCCTGCACCAACACAAGTAACACGAGAGCTCTGGTGGCGCTGGCTTGGCAACAACAACAGCTGCAGCAGCAACAAGTAGAGCAACGGAGGCGGCGGCGGCATGGAAGAAGTCACGCTGACAGAGCCTGAGACACGTTTCTATAGTGAATTGTTCCTTTGTTGCGATGTGGAGAAAACCGGCAAGGTGCCCATGCTTAAAGCAACGGAGCTCTTTCGTTCGGCGGACATTGCAAACGAGGCTGTGATTGAGGTAGGTCGTGCTGCATTTGAATTATTTGTTTTTCATAGCTCAAGCTTATCTTTTGTGCCTTCCAGATTACTGCTTTGGCTGGCATACCTTCCGCCGCTTTACACATCTCACGCGCCCAGTTCTACTCATGCCTGAAGCTTATAGCAGCACATCAGGCTGCTATGCCGCTGCGTCAGGAGCTAATAGCGGCCACGGTGCAGCTACCTTTGCCTCATTTCAGCTGGAAGGATACGCCCACGTCTAATACATGTGAAAATGGACTGGGTGTTTTGCCACCTCCACCGCCCACAGATCGTCGCAATTCGCTGCGTCGCAACTCACAGCAAACAGCAGAACAGCAACAGCTACAGCAGGATGCTTCTGATGTGCCTAGCACTGACTCAGAGGTTGAGCAAAACGAATCCAGCTGTGGTGGCGAATTTGATGAGGTGGCTGGCGCTGCCAGCGGCGTTGTCGTCACAAACAACAGTAACCGAGAAAAGGTTGGTATCTTATCAATTTTGTTTATCTAAAGCATGAGCTTTGCAAATACCCTAACTACTGTTTACTTTGTTTTAGCGACGACGCGGCGTTGGCGCTTCGCCAGAAGCTTGGAGCACTAATAGTGATAGTCCTACGCCCACAAACAGTGTGGCAGAGCGTCATTGGGTGCAGGATACGCTATGGCATGGTTTGCTTGGTGATGAGCATCGTCAGTTGTTGGGCACGGAGGAGGAATCTTCTGATCGGCACAGCAGCGATGATGATGACAACGAAAGCGAGTTGGTTACATTGTATCAAATAACGCCAGAACAGCGTGACTACTACTACAAGCAGTTCAAGGCAGTGCAACGCGATCCTCATGGTTTGCTCTCAGGACATGCAGCGCGGTAAATTTCAAATTAGCGTAATAAGGACTGGTTTCAAAAAATGCTAAGACGGCCGATAAATATCTAAAAATATATTTTTTTTAATTTGCACGTAAAGAGAGTGGACGTAATTAACATTTCATATCAAAAGCAGAGTACTCAGAGTTGCTGCAAATCCAAAGCATAATTCTTGCCTTTCTGATAAAAAAACCTTTTTTCTTTTTTCTCTTGCAGCATCTTTTTTGAAAAGAGCCGTATACCTGTAGAGGAGCTGCGTCACATTTGGCAACTTTGCGATGTCACGCGTGACGGAGCATTGAGTCTCTCCGAATTCACAGCGGCCATGCACTTGGTGGTGCTGCGTCGCAATAACATACCGCTGCCCACCAGTCTACCCCACTGTCTGCATCCCAATGTTCTCCAAGCGGCTCACATGGCACAGCAGCACATACCTCAAGAGCCGCCCGAGGCTGATCTCCTGCATTTAAACGATGATGATGAGGATGAGCATACGGACAATACAATAATTTCGGCCAATCTAAGCGGTGGTAGTGCCAAGGCACGGCCCGTAGTGCCCAATGACAAGAATATTATGAATCTGAGCAGCATTTCCACATCGTCGCAGGCTAGTAATAGCTCGCGAAGGGAAGTGACGCCACCGACGTCTG
Source organism: Chymomyza costata (assembly GCA_018150985.1). NCBI lineage: Eukaryota > Metazoa > Arthropoda > Insecta > Diptera > Drosophilidae > Chymomyza > Chymomyza costata. The sequence goes on along the minus strand of JAECWU010000137.1, from coordinate 70,729 downwards.
TTTTACCGCCGCCGGTTAAGAATCGAAGTATTTCCAACTCACCAAATGTAGATAAGGATAAGGTCTCTAATTCTGCAACTGCTGTGACTGCCACGGATGGAACAACTGCCTCCACTCAATGGACTAAGTTTAGTGAATCTCCAACAACTACCGCCACAACAACAACTGCAGCAACAACAGCCTCAGCGGCTGCGCCAGCTGTATCTAGTCCCGGTCTAAAGCCAGCGCTGTTTGATATGAAACGCACAGCTCAAGATGTTGGCTCCAATCCACAAATATTACATCCCGTGCCCTTGAGAGTTACGCCCATTGGTGAGTAGTGATTTGTAAACATTTTCACATGATCTAATGATGCTTTTTTAGGTACCGCCATAGCTGCTGCAGATTCGACCAGCGCCCAAGCCCTAAATGACAATGAAGGCGCTGTAGTTCCACGCGAAACTTCACCCAAGGCCATCTCTGGAGCTGCAGCACCCGCAGCTAACAACAACAATTCAGCAGCTATACAATCAAATTCTTCGCTACGTGACTCATTGCAAAGCAGCGATCTGCGTGCCATCCAACGTCCGCAGGCCAAAAAGCTGCCTGTTAAGAATATTGGCGCTTTGCCACCACCTCCCCAACGTGAATCAAGTGGCCAGAGTGAGCCGCCAGAGACAGCAGCGCCACCTGTGACTATGGCGTATGCTGGATCTGCTAAAAAGGAACCACCACCCTTGCCACCTCCACGCCCACATCGTCATGCGCGCAGTAGTAGTTTGGATCTGAATAAATTCAAAATGGGCACTACGGGCACGCAACAAGCTGAGGTGAGTTCAGAGAACACTTTATATTAAACTATATCATAACGCATTTGCAATTGTTGTGTGTAGACTCTATGAGTGCAACAAAATATGTACAGAAGAGATGGGTGCGGAAAATAAATTTACCCCAATTCCCTTTTATTTGTTCAAAGATACATAGGGTCAAGGGTGCAATCTATTTACTAGGTAGAAAGAGGCTTTGTAGACAAAAAAAATTATAAAATGTTTAATTTAGAAATTATATTTTAATTTAAATTAAGTATTTCTTGACTTTCCTTCGTGAGTGGCTAAACAAATTTCATTTTAAAAAGTTTGGTATGCTGCGAAAGTAAAGGGAATTTTTTAAATGGCTGTATAACTTTTATTCTTATTTGGTAAGTTTTATGATTTGTATTTTATCGAGATGGATTACTATATAGCGCACCACACTATATTTATATATATATAGATACACAAAGTTTTGTCCGATCCTCGTCCATCTCTTAAGTTTAATAAATATTTTGCTTGCTTTTTTAGAGTAATAAGCTACTTAATCCACTTATTGTCGTTAATAATTTTGTTTATCTTGTTATGTTACTTGCAAAAATAACTTGTATATTAAAATCCCAAATACTTGTTAAGATAACCGCTCAAGCCAGCTTTGATATGCAAACCTCCATTGGTTTTGCTGATTTCACGCACTTTGCAGATGAGAGCGGCCCTGCTGCGAATGTTGTAAGTGATTTCATTTTTCAAACTTAATGCGTTGATTGGCCAACCTAAAATATATGCAAAATTAGCTTATACCGAATTTTAATTAAAGTAGCAAATTAATTGGCGAAATTTTTCTAGCTCGACGCCGCCGAGCAGCAGCAGCACTCGCTGCCGCCTGTGCCACCGCCGCCCGCTGGAACTGCAGTTGTTGGCACCGCTGGTGTGGTACCACCATCACGCATATCGCTGCATACGCAACGTGTCTCGGCTTTTGAGGTCTATCGCAAGCCCAACACGCCACGCAACTCGCTATCACCGCCAGCAGCACCACCGCAGTCCACAACGTCGACTGCACCCACGCAACCGCCACCACCTGCGCCATTTGGCAGTCTGGGCGCAACTGCCATTGCACAAGCGCCGCAGTTGCCCAGCGCTGAGAACTTTGAGCGGCGTGTAACGGCCATCAGCGACTCACTGCGTCACGTGAGCTTCAAGAATCATACAACTACCACGGAGCTGCTGCATCGTCTGCGCGAGCAGAATAATTCTTTGTTGCATCTGTGCAATGATCTCAGCGATGAACTGTTGAGCGTGCAAACGCGCAAGGAGGAAATGCGTCTAAAATTGGAAAGCATTGCTAACAGCAGCACTTCAGGATCCAACTCTGAGGGTGCCGTTGCTCCAGCTGCACGTACTGTTTCATCAATTTCGGCGCCGGTAACGGCCAATGTAACCGGTGGATCCTCGGGTTCGGGTGGTGCTTATACAAATGTTTAAGATGCAACCTTATGTTGTTGTTTACTTTTGATTTTGGTTGCATGCACAAGTTTTGAACAGGGCACCACCACATTAAACTTTATGTTTATGTATGTATGTATGTATGTATATGTATGTTTTTGGGTTGAATTTAAAAGGTAACAATTTAAAGATAGTCGCTGATGATTTAAGCTTGCTCAGCTCTTTACGGCCTATCTTTAATTGTTGCCTGCTTTTAACGTTTATGTAAGCCTCACGCTACTGCTACTCTTGCTAACTTAATTGTAGGCTAGTTAAATCAAACAAACAAATCATACAATAACAACAATAACAATAATGCCGCCTATATAGATTTTTATGCAAAGAAATAATTATGTATTTAAAATTAGCAGCTCAGCTATTTATTCAATGCTGTACATTGTTATGCAGATAATGTCCTTTACAAAATATTTAAATAGCTTATCAAATGAAAATTTTAGTCAGTCTAAAAACACACACATTTATAATTTTGTTTTTTTTTTTTTTTTTGGTTTGCTTCTCGGCATTTTTGTAACACACAAAAACTGTTGCACATACTTAAATATTTATATATAAAAATGTATAATTATTTGCCCATTGAACTTGTGGCACTTACTAAACTATTTATTAACAACATTTGTATGGCCAAAACATTTGAACACCTTTTTCAAATAATACAACCAACTCTCATTCATTCCGGCAATGAAAAATTGTAACGAAATTTCGTCAAAAAATTTTTGTATAAAAAAATTATGAAAATTGTAACGCAAATAAGCCTGGCTTAAATTAATAAGTATTACAAAATGATGAAAAACAATATTTAATTTCCTTGAAAGCTAAGCTTAGGTTTTTTTCAAAACTGTTTTCTATATATATATATGTATTGAAATAATTGATATTATATACATTTATACTTACTCCAGTCCTTTAGAAATGTAAAACAAAAGTCGAAGAAAACAGGAAAATATTTAATTTACCGGACCACACATATGCTAACTTCGAATTTAACAGATATACAGAATGGCATATATCATTTAAAAATGCTTTTTGCGCGACATGCTGTGTAAAACTTAAGTAAGAAAAAGTCTTAATAGATAACTTTATTTGCATACTTAAACTACTTTAATAGATTATGCTAATGTAAAACAATTTTTTTGTTTATCAAAAACAACAAATCATGAAATTGTTAAACATTTTAAAAAAGTTTTACTACAACAAAATGCAGTTTATAAAAGAAAAAGTGATATTGAACACTATTTAAACACATTATTACGTTGCAGCGTAATCAATGTATTGTTTTGAAAGATATATATATATATATAATAAAGATACATGTATTAAGTTGATGTTAAAAAGCAAAATGCAATAAAAAGTGCTAAATAAGCAAAGTTTTTTCTTTTTGAATATAATAACGCGACTATAAAGCTTTGCGATAAAAGACGTTACCGATAAATTACTAAGCGCCACTGCGAGCTTGGCGATAATAGACGCATGCTCTTATCGATTGTTAGCTATGCGCCGCTGCTCATCGCTAACATTTTGCGGCATTGAGCAAATTTTCGCAAATTGTACCATAAATTTTGCATAAATGTGATCAAAAACCTAGTGAAATTTGTGCAAAACAGAGTAAAACAGTGGCTGCTGTTGTAGCAATTATATAACAACCATTTTGCACAACGCAAAGACGTGAAAAAACGCAGCACCTGAACGCTAATGCGGCAAGAAAAACTGCACGGCTCTACGAAAAAAGCAAGTGAGAACTGCTCAAGTGCAGGTTAGTTTTTCTCATTAATTTAATGCATATAAAAATGTAAATAATAAATCTTGTTTTTATTTTTGTTTTTGCCAGTAAGTTAATGTGTCAATGTTAATCGCGCTCTTTGCGCTTGCACATTTGCCAATCTTTCGTAAGACAACACCGCAGTCGCCTAGGTGTGGCAAAGCAACAAAGCACACGAAAGCCGTCACAGTAGCCCCTACCAGCGAATTAACTCAAACTGTTCAATTTAAAAACTCGACAACATATATAGCAGATATAAAAAAAAAGACAAATAGTAACAATAATATGAGCAGCAGCGCGAATCAGGAGCAGGCCAATACGGCCGCCATTGGCAGCCAAGTGGACAATGCAGCAGATGTGGAGATTGTGTAAGTTTTAAAACGTGTTCTTGTTAGCAACAATTATGATTGTTTACAAATTTTTGGCAGCGCTTTTAAACCCAATGATAACCAATGCTGTCGGAGCATTAAAACTAATCATACCAAGGTTTATACCTGTGGCGGCACTCATGGTCGTGGCTCCTCCAAAGTTAAGCTAAAAAATGTAGTCGACTACAAATGGGAACGCAAACATTACTATCCAGGACATTTAGTGGCTGTACATCGTGATGGCAAACATTTAGCTTATGCTATTAATGGTAAGCCTTGAATTTACTTCAGCTAAACGATTTTCCTTTTTTAACAAAAATTGTTTGTACTAGTCAACAATAAGGCCAATGGCATGGAGGGAATGGTGCGCGTATGCAACATTGCGGCCAGCTTGCGTTCGCTTATTAAAGGCATGAGCGGTGAGGTATTGGATTTGCAGTTTGCACATATTGAAAAGGAACGCTTGCTGGCTGTTATTGATGTAAACTCGTTGTTTGTTTACAAAATTGACCTAATCGAAGGCAATTTGGCCTGTAATTTGCTGTTAAAAGTAGAAGATCCCATTGCCAGCTATGTGCCCAAGTATGATATGGTTTCTTGGTGTCCATATGTCAGCAGTGGTATTAACAGCAGCCACACTGGCGCTCACGATGATGATGATGATGAAAATCAGCTTTTAATATGGGCACGCAGCAATCAATTTCAATGCATACACGTCAAGATGATTGTAGCCGAACAAGGCGTAAGTTTTAATAATTAGTAACCTTATATATTTAAATTCCATATAAAATGTTGCAATTTTTATTTGTAAACAGCGTGGAGTAGTTCAAACTGCTGTTTTGGACTCTGGCTATCTGAGAATAGAAGAAGATACTTTAATAACTTGTGCAGCTCTATCGCCCGATGGAACTACAGTGGCAGCTGCCTGTGCCGATGGTTTGGTGCGTTTCTATCAAATATATTTTTATGATGTACGCAATCATCGCTGTCTGCACGAATGGAAGCCACATGATGGCAAAGAGGTTTCTTCTCTTTTCTTTTTGGACAATATTAACAAGCCAGTGGAGTAGTAAGTTGTTTTAGAAAAATTTATAATTTATACAGCCGCTTGGTCATTTGTCTAAGCTTAACAAGACGGAATTTTAATTGTCTTGACTGTGGAAATAATTTATAAATTGCTTTGAAAACGCCTTCTGCAGGCTTTTTTAAAGCAAAGTCTATTGAATTTCGGTTATTAAAATGCTTAGAAACTTCTAAAGAAAAAAAATAATCAGACGAACGCATAAACAATGTAACCGAATAATCAAGGCGCTGTAATTAGCCAAAGAACATGTATAGGGAACTAACAAAATTTCTTTTAGCTCATACTGGCAATATGTCATTACAACCAGCGACAACAATACGGAAATAAAATTGTGGGATTGCTCTTTATGGAAATGCCTACAAACGATAAATATTGTACCAGCTTTGCCATCTACGGTAAAGCCCGCTTTTATAGCCGGCATTGATCGTAGCGCCAACTATTTGGTCATATCCAGTTTGGATTCGCTGGCTATCTATGTCTTGCAAATCAATAACGCACCTAGCAATGAGTTGAACGACAGTGATTCTGATAACGGCAGTGCAAATGATAATAGAACTCCGATACGCATACAAAACATTGCCGAGTTTAAACTTAGCTCTGGTATACTCTCGTTTTCGATTGTTAATGCGAGCATGCGGAGATTAAAAAACACAAATGAAAGTTATTATCCCTTTGATGAACCTGAGGACTATGATGATGAGAGCAATGTACTAACGCATGCACTGGTTGTGCACATGTTTGTAGTTCAAATGAAGAGTCTGCAGGAATGCCAAATTATTTATCAACCTTGTGTTGATGAACAAGCGGAACGCAGTTTAAATACCAGCAGTAATATAAGCAAGTCTATCAAAAGCTCACATACGCCCAACGATGAGCTGTTGTTGCATGTCAATGACATCAAGACGGAACCTGTGAGCTCTCCAAATAATAATCAGAGTGGTAACAATGCGCCCTTAGATGCGCTTTTTGGCAAGGTCACAAAGCGCACGCCCATCGTTACTACTAGTTCATCAGCTGTTGTTGCTGTAGCCGTGGCAGCCGCAGCCGCACCCTCGGCTGTGGTGCAAGAGCCAACTACCAAGTCGCATTCGTCCTCCCCGCAATATGCCAGTGCCTATCCGCAATTGAACCTTATGACACCGGATGCATTTAGTGCTAGCAGCGCAGCAGTTGTAAGTGAAGTGTCTGACGTTGGTGCTTCCGCAACAGCAATGGATAATGTGAATTCTCAGGTTTTAAACACGCTGCGTATGTTGGCTTCAGTAACTGGCCAAGGCGCTGATAATGCGAATCTTCTTAATCTAATGAACAACACCCTTATTGAAGAAGAGCAAAAGCTTATAGAAAAGTTAGAAGCGCGTAAGAAATTTGTATCCATTGATCGGAATCCAGAACGCAATGCAGCCGAGAATTTGGCCAGCGGCGGCTCTAGTCCCAGTCGTGAGGTACAGGAAATCATGGCTACACAGGAAGACGCTGATGCCTACGAATCCGAGCTAGCCAATTTAGACGACGAAGAGGCAAATTCTTCGCCGCTAACAGAAATTGATGAAGTAGAGACGTCGGTATCCACGTGGCTGCCCGAAGCGCCCAAGATAACGGTCAAGAAATCAGCCGAGCTTCAAAATGCGGCACAAATTATGTCGCAGGCTGTACATGCGTCAGGCACTCAGCTTAAGAATAATGGAAATTTGCCACCAACTTTGGGTAGCAGCAGCAGCAGCAATAATACCAGCACCAGCAATAACAGCAATTCAAATAATAATGTGACACTCAATACTAGCAGTAATTGCGGAGCTAATGAAAATAACGACTTGAATTCCAAGCTGGATCAGCTTATGGGTGAGTAAAATAAATTCAATAATTTATAACTTTATTTATTTATTAAATTATTTTTTTTTTATAGACCTCGTCAAGGCACAATCGCAACAGATAAACAAATTGGAACACGAGGTGGCCAAGCTGCAACTACCCAATAACAATGCGAAAGCAGTACAACCGAAAACAATTAATGAACTGGCGTATAAAATTGAAATGCAATTGTCCAAATTGATGGAACAATATCTAAAACGATATGAAAACGAGCATAAAAAGAAATTGGCTGAATTTGTGGCAACGCGGTAAGATAAAATAATTTAATATATTGTATAACAAATTGTAATTTTTTTTCGTCTTTTCCAGTGATAACCAAAATCGTGATTTGCATGAAACGATCTTCCGATCGCTAAATCAATATCTCATGACTCATTTAACCGAAATCGTTGGAAATGTGCTTAATGTGGAACTGCAACGTCATTTGATGCCGCTTGTTCATGCCAGAATGGATCAATTACAAAATGAAGTCCAAATCGAAATTGTTAAAAAAATGAATATGTTTGATAAGGCCGTCAAAGAGAATATTGGGCATGTATGCAAGAGCAAGGTAAGCTCTATATGAAATATAGAATTACTCTTCAGTGACTTATGCTTATAAATACATTTTTATTATTTAGCAATTTTTGGATGCGTTTGGCAAATCCGTGCTTGTCGGCGTACAGACTAGCTTACAAACAGCATTTATTGAATCTATGAGCAGCACTTTAATACCAGCCTATGAAAAATCATCGCAGAATATGTTTAAACAATTGCATGATGCATTCTCCGTGGGTATCAAGGACTGTAAGTTTATTTTACATTAGTATTTTACAACAAAAAATAACTTCATTTGTTTTTTTTTAGTTATGGTGCAGTTTAATGGCTATCTTCAGCATATGCCACATACTAGTGACAATGGTGAAGAGCTGCACAACAAGCTGAGCTTGTTCCGACAAAATATTGAAACTAATTTGAACAAACATCGCTCTGCGGTGACTGATGCAATGTTGGAAACCCAGAGGGAGGTCAAAAGTTTGGAAATACTTTTAGCACGACAAGTTCAGGAGACCATACGCGTTGAGGTAAGGCAAGGGTGCATTTGTAATTTCGACTGGGAGTTTAAAAGAATATAAACTCTATGATAATTGCAAAAAAGTTGCTCAAAGTAGTTAAAAGGCAATGTTCAAGTTAAATCGAAATTCAACATTTGTTCTTTGTAGGGAATGAGTAGATATCGTTGGTTAACGTTTTTTTAACAAATTTGATTTATCAACACAACATATAAAAATTTATTTACTACTTGACTGCTTGCTTTAAAAATTTTCGTCATGCTAATGCAATTATTTAAATTTTATAGTTAAGGAAACATTTCGAAAGCCAAAACATGGCCATGCGCTCACACGCAGCCACACCAGCGCCTACATATGACTTGCGTGATACCATAAAACAATTGCTACACTCCGGACAAATCAATAAAGCATTTCATCAAGCTTTGTTAGCTAATGATTTGAACTTAGTAGAATTCACGCTGCGTCACATTGAACCCGATTTGGCTTTTGCGGGTGTTTGTCGTCTGGAACAAAAGGTATTGCTCTCATTGATACAACAAATATCGGCGGACATGAGCAATCATAACGAGCTTAAACAAAGGTTAGTTTATTTGATTAAACGTGTAATGGGTATATTTAACATTTTAATATCCTACAGTTACCTCAACGAGGCGCTACTAGCCATAAATATGTCAGATCCCATAACGCGCGAACACGCGCCCAAAGTACTTTCCGAATTATACCGAAATTGTCAGCAATTCATTAAAAACTATCCCAAGAGCCCGCAATGTAGCAATGTGCGACTGTTGATGAAGGCCATTATGACGTATCGCGATCAATTTAAATGATATAGTAGCAGTGAATGTGTTAATTATGCGCCACAGGATGGCAGCGGCTGGTATTGACCGCTTGTCTTAAATATATAAACACATACACGCGCATCATTAACACATCATACACTAGTTAAGTCTATGTGCAGTTCAACCAACTAAACTAAACTAACTTAACTGACACGCACCGCATGTACTCTATAGCGGCTCTATACATTTCACTCTACCAAAAATCTTAATTTTCTGTAAGTTTTCTACGTTATCTCTACTACTTTATGTTTTGTGCGTGTTTTAGTTAGTTATTTTTTTGTGTTTTCGAACTATGATTTTATATGTATTATGCTATGTCTGCAATGCTAGGCCAACTTGCGTGATTTTTAATTGCAATAAGTTTTATTTTTATTTAAGCAACAGGCTGGCTGTATTATGAAAAAAAGTCCAACTGCGTTTGCCTGTTTTATTTTACGTTCCTTTTTGCCTTAACACAACTATAAGAAAAAAAAGTCACTCTATTAATTTTTAATTTATCATGACGCTTAAAAAACAGAGATATTTAACTATTTTCATAACAATTTCCAATACACATATTATAAATGGACAAACATATGATGATTGAAAAAAAAACAACAAAATTATATTATATAAAGTAAATATTAAGCTAATTAAGCATAAAGATATAATAAAAATTTAAAAGAAAACAAAAAAAATTCACTATAAATTTAAACATGCATTGACCTTTTTTTTTGAAGTAAGTAACACTTTTGACAACTTTTGGTCCTTAAATAAGAAGGTCTAAGAAAAAGTAAGTTGGCTTTAAAAACAATTTTGATTGGTCAAAAGTAAAAAGTAACTTTAAATTTAGCCATAAAAATGACTTGAGTTCATTATAAAAAGCAAGGCTTTAAGAACTCAAAAAAGTTGATTAACTCGGTATAAGATACTGAAATTATTCAAATCTTTTAACTATTCCAGAAGTAAAAGACGGCTGATTCATTTGTTCCATTCACAGTGATAAATCAATGCCCTAAAGAATCGAAAATTGATTGCATTCTAGTTCCAAAGAAAATCCATAAAAAAATTCATTTAGTTGATTTCGTCTGGCTAAATGTATTTTACTTGTATGCAAAGAGTACAAAAAGTGTTTTTTTACTTTACTACTAAACAAAACAATTGTATATGTTTTTTGATTTCCACAGCAAGTATTTAAAGCTTTTTCATGAGCTCAAGTTCCAATCCTTATTCAGTTGATGTAAGCTAACAGCTCAGCGGTGCGCTGCAGACAGTTGCAGCCACAGCCTGTCGCGCAGATACTGTGTTTCTGGGAAAAAATAAAGGTAAGTTTAATATTTGTTTCCACATAAAAATATATTGGTGGTGGCATGGTAGCGATTGTGAGCTCGTAAGGTGAAAGAAACTCTTTTTCCTGCTCGTAAACTTACCTCAAACCACTGCAACATGTGCTGCATATGTCCACCGTGCCCACATGCTAGACAGGCATTGGCCGCGCCCTTAACCGGCAGACTGCAGAGCGTACAGTAAAGCACGGGTTTTTGACATGGCTCACAGTTAAACGTGCGCTTAGGCTTGCCACAGCTCGTGCATTCTGTTACAAACTCTACGCCCTGAGATGGCGGCGTTGTATGCATAGTATGTTTCAGTACAAGCGCCCGTTTGGATAGCAATTGCCAGCCAAAGAGTATGTCCGCATAGGAACGTTTAAACTGATCGAATAAAGGCATTTTGGTGCGTCGTATAAGCGAACTGGCAAAGGTATCCGCTTGAAATAGCTTGACATCCACCCAATCTACGGAATCTGACCAAGAATTGCTGCGTACTTGCTTCACTTGATGCCAAGTGCCGCTGGCAGCACGCATTTGTAAGGAGGACTTGCAATCCAAGGGCTGCACCGTGTGATAAGGCGATAATTGCGATGTAAGCTGTGGCGGCGGCTTCGAGCTATAGCCAGCAATATTGTCTATGTCTACCATGCCGGTGGGGCATTTATCAAAGAGGCAGGCCAGCAGCACGGCGGTCTGCACATCACCAGCTCCCGCATAATGCATGATCAGCGATTCAAGCAGAAATTTTTTAAAGGGATCCGCGTAGAAAAAGCAAGTCGTATTTGTTGTCATGTGGCACATGCGGCGTGGCTATGAGCTCAGCTAAAAGCCAGATAGGCACTAGATCATAGCGACCAAAGTTTGCGCATATCTCACCATTGCGGCGACAAGTCTGTACAATGTTGCTTTTGTCCAGCGAGAATTCACGTGCCATATCCCGATTAATGTGCAGCAGACGACTTGCATCATAAATGTGTACCACCGGCGTTTGGGTACTATTGCCATTAGCCTTCTGCATGACCCGATGTTTACCTGGCTTGCCGGCAATCATGCGTTCTTGTAAATAAAAAGATGCATTTGCATCCCTTTGGGCGTATATTACAGGTTGTGGTCCCATGACATTGCCCAGTAAGCCACTGCCATTGATGGCAGACAACGTTCGCGGTGTGTTAGTCTGATGATGCCGCAACGTAAGTCGCTTGTTATTAAGCACCTGAGCGAACGTGGTCAACATGCCGACAGCATTAAAATGTACGCCTGAGGTGCGCGGAAAGGGTATGCAGGCATCGTGCAGGGCACTACTTAAGGCACCTTCCAGTCTTGGGGATTGTAGCTGCATTTGGCATTTGTCTGTAGCACCGCTAGTTGCTGCAACGCTTTTCTTTATGGTGGCCACCAAAGCGCGCAGGCATTGCTCCAGACAAGTACGAGATTTCTTTACTCTTTGCAGTGAATTTGTACGCAGAACTTTTAAAAGCACAGCACTAACTTCACTGGACAAGGTGGTTCCTTGACAAAGCTGAAATTCCGGCACCACATTCGGACTTGGATAGGATGTGGGAAAATTGGCCTGCAGAATTACAGTGTGTCCACCAGCAAAGATCTTAAAACAAGCATAACGCTTTATGGCATCCAGTGCGTCCACTTCAACATGTGGCATGTTTGTATTAAGCAGCGAAAACTCATGATGCAGCGAGCAGGTGGGCTGATCGGTCAGAGAACGCGCTATATGTGGCTCATCCTTGCGTGAATAACTGCTATAATGCTGCGCTGTAGGCGATCTTGCTAGCGAGCACACGGCAACGGGCAATGTAGACGAGGTTGCTGACTCCACTGAAGCTATAGGCAGCGAGGCGGCTGCACTTGTTGGAAACATGTTGGTATGCATGGGTGGAGCTTGCAGAGAACCTGTACGTGGCTGTAACGAGGCCAAATATTCTGGTGGCGTCAAAGCGCGTAGCTCATGATACATCGTCATAGCGGTTTTCCTCCTCGTCAGCAGCTGGTTCACAAAGTTTTAGCATGGTTTCGTCAATTTTCCAAACGCGCAAAGTGCGATCACGTGACCAGGTAACCAGTTCCTATAGAACGAAAAGAATACAATGAACATTTACAGTTTTTTTTTTCTTCAAACTTACAATTTCAGTGGAGTTTTCACGATTAGGACGCCAGGCAAAGTCTAGAATGACATCAGTATGACCCACAAAGGAACTAATGGGATCTGTTTGCTTGCTGTTGCTCCAAAGCAGCAGACTGTTTTCGCCACGGCCCAAGTGAGGAACCACAATGCTAACGAGACCATTACCTATGGGCTAAAGGAAATACATGACTAAATGATAACAGTTCTGGAGTTGTTGGTCCAACCGTATAGCGCGCTCTCCAAACAGGCGACGTTGTAGTTATGATCTTCTCAGCACGCCGCGGATTACACACATCAAAATATTTGACGGTGCCATCCTGGCTGGCTGTGGCCAAACAAGTCTCACGCCGATGACTCCAGTTGATGCCATGTACGCGATTCAAATGTGCGGTTATATAGTGTGTGGGGCAGGATCCTTTGCGTATGTCCCAAATGCGCAGGTCACCATCGTGTGCAGCGGCCAGTAAATTGCCAGAAACGCGATTGAAGCCCACCTGTGTAGCGCCAGCTGAAAAAGTAGTATAAAACATGAGTCTAAAAGTACTTGAAGCCGGCAGAGGACTAGAAGCATTACACATGCAAACGGCATTTAGTGAGAGTGCCGGCTTGCGCGGCTCTCGCAGATCCCAAATATGTGAAAAGGTGTCGATGGAACAGCTAACCAACAAATTGGGATCCTTGCCATGCCAGTCAATATCGGTCACTGTGCGTGTATGTCCACGCAAGGAGTTTTCATAAAAAGGTTCCGCAGTTCCCCAACGCACAATATCAATGTGTTGGCTTGTCTGTAATAAAAGCCATATAATATAAAGAAATGTATTGGAAGTTAGAGTTGACTTACCGCAATGGCGCAGTATTCTTTGCGACTGGGACATATGGCAAATTCAGCAACAGACACCTCATACTTTGACTGTCGCTCATGGCGACGCAGTGTGCCATCATCTTGGCCCAAACGTTGCAATGCCAAATGACCGCGACCCGCTAGTAAGACCCACTGACCGGAGTAATCCACGGACATGGCCGTGGCGTGTGAATCGCGGTGTTCATAGCTTTTATTGCACTGCCTTATGATATACGATTGTTCTCGTTCACTGCGCTCGCCGCCGGGACGCAGCGACTCAGTTGGTGGCATTTTATGTGTGGATATGAAGGTGAATGCAACATAAAATGCTAAATTTATGAAACAACTACGAACAAAATGCAACTGATAAGAAAATGAATGTAGAGGTGAGCAAAAATGCAACAAGCAGGTTTTTATCGATTTTCGATTAATCGTTTCATTTGCCATGTTTTATTGTAGGTACGCAATAGACTGCGCCGATTACATTCAAAGCGGGTGAGTTTGATTTTGAAATTATCTGATCAATAGTTGGGCATGTTGGGATTAGAATTTATTTAACTAAAAAAAACCTAGGGCTAGACTATTAAAATCTTTTAGTTTTTATTTTACTGTTGATCAATACAATAGCAATACATTTCTAAAAAATAGTTTTTAATGCAATAAGACTGATTTCCATACTTGTTTATACGTGTTATTGGTCCATCCAACGCAAGTGAGTAGCCGCTATAACGTACTGTTGCCTCGAATTCACCTAAACCAGGCTTTGTTTGTAATTGCACCTTAATCTCAAACTCATGGTCATCTTTTTCACGGCTCCATTTATAAGCTTGTTGCAGCTTATATAAAGTCAAGTAACTACATTTTTCATATCCCCGCAGCAATTGATTAATGAAACGCACTATTAATCTGGCTGCACGCTTTACTTTGCCATCTTCAATGGAAATATGCTTTAAGCTATGACACTGGCAAAAGTGGCTGGGTATGGTTGCCATATTACAATCTCTAAACTCGGGAATAGGCAGAAAAGGACTTATTCCACGTGGTATAAGCGTGCCCAACGCTTTTAATTGCATGCTGCGATTAGCCACATAACTATCGGCCAAGTTCTCTAGATTTAGTAAATCCATGAGCATAACATGCATATCATAAGTGGTTACTAAACGTTTTGCATTATTTCGTAGATTTTGTATAGCCAGCGGATATTCCTCCTGCAGCCATTGTGGATAGAGCGCAATTAATACGGGTTGATTTTCTTCCAGCATGCCCGCATATGTCTCACGGTATGCACCAAAACGCAGTCCATGATCTGACATAATCAAAACCAGCGTGTTATCTAATATACCCTCCATTTCCAAATGCTGCAGCATGCTCAACAATTTTTGATCCCATTGCTTGGCATAGTTGAATACATCATGCACGCCTTGCGTCCACCAAAAAAATGAGAAAAAACTACGGACCTTTAAATGTGGCACTAGTTTATAGAAGAACTCCCACAACACATCCGCATATGTGCGCTCTCCATTGCAGTAATTTTTAAATAATGAGGATTTCTTTGTATTATACCACATATCTGTCATTGCCGTGCGTAAATAATAATCCGTCGGTTGTACATCAAAACCCGGCTTCAGATAACTAAATGTGCTTATAACCGTAGTATCCTCACCGAGACTAGTCAGATAGCCAGCTACCTTGTAATTCTTCCAGATGAACTTACACTGGTCGAAGTTCAAATTCATGCAGCTAGAAACAATTTCCTCTGCGCTTAGGCCGCTTAAAAGTGGCATCAGATTGGGAAAAGAGTTTAGACCCACACGGTTATAGCCCCAGAATTCCACATGTGGCAGTTGTTGCACATAACTGCTGGTTAGCGGCATGGAGCGTATAAAATGCATGTGCGAGATGGAATCTATGCCCACAATCATAATAGACAAGGGATTACTTTCATTAGCTTCCTGGTTTCCCGGTTTTGGTGGCCTTACGAAAAAGTGCACCTTTTTGTAGTCTATCAGCTTATGTTTACATTTGACGCGTACTATATCCGCATGCGGTTCAATCTTCAGCTTCATATTTGAGCGCAGTTTGAAAGATTTGTTGTAGACTACCTTAGTGTCAAAGTCGTTATGGCGTTCTATGGCAAAGTACCGACATTTCAATTTATTTAAAATAGTTATATTGAAGTACTTCAGCGCCTCCGTCTTGTTATTTAGCATTAGATAGTTGTGCTCATAATCGCTCCAGTCTTTTAATAAAGTAAAATTTTTGCATCGGTCTGGAATTAGTTCTAACCAAAAGGGATTCAGCTCCTTGTTATATGGCTGCATGGCCAATATACGACAACCGCTGGTATTTACGAAATAGCTTTTAGTGATCTTGTGCTGCGTATAGACCAGATCGCCAATAAGTTCTATAAAGTTGTAGAATATAAAGCAGATTATAATGCCAATGCAGAAGCAGCGGCGCATAAAACGCTCGCTGAGTAACATTTTGGAACGAAAAAACTTAACAGATATTTCACGAGACTACAAAATTTGTTGACTTTTTTGGAAAGGCTTGCTGAGTTGGATGTATTTTTTTTTAAAAGATAAGTCAAAACTGTGTGAATGTTTGGGTTCAGTTTTATTAAACTTTTCGTATGAAACTCCGTAATAGCCTATTCACACTGGGGCACATCTAACATCTTTTGTCAAAGATGTTACGTATGAATTTGCCGTTCCGAAAATTTCTACATCATTCCAACATCTTGTGGAAATGTTTCTATTTTATTGCGTCCCGATGGGAAATTATTCGATTATTTTTCTGTGCACCTCTTTTTTTTGTCATCACTGTCACGGAAAAAGACTGACAGTTTTCAGTTCCAAACAAGGCGCCAAAACTTCATATGCTTATGGAACTGGAAACCAATTTTATAGATTTATTTTGTACTCTTATTTATTACATTTCAATAAACAAAGGCAAATTGTGGCTCATTAAAAAATCGGCATATTGTTTTTTGATTCGACGATTGGCATACGAACTAACTTTATAACTCTAGTTTACAGCAAAATGTATCCTCAACATGTTTTACTCGTTTCCATAGTAAAATGGCACGCTAAATCCGAAAATGAAGTCGACAATTTTTTTCCTGGAACGGATTTGGAGATATTTCGAAAAAAACACTTTTCAAAACTAAAAAAAGTGTGTCTACTTAAATGCAAATATCTCTGGTTGAGGCCTCTACGCAGACACGAAAAAAGCAGAAAAACTGTTTTTCAAAAAGAACAGTTCTCTAGTAACAAATCATTTATCGGAATTATTATCGATAATCAGCGCTTTTTGTTTACAAAAGCTGATTTTTAAAAGGCGCGAATTATTTCATAAAAAAATTAACTTCGCAAGTGTATTCTTTGCTATTTGTGTAAACAATGCAATTATAAGCATGCATCGCAATTGAATTGTTGGATGAGGAAAAAAACAAAAAAAAAAAAATATTTTTGATGCGCATAGCTGAGTGTGAACGATTTGCATAGATATATTTTAACGCTCATTAGTGTTAAAATTAATATTTTAAAAATAATTCTCATCCTTTCCCAACGATCCGCAAAGATTTTGTCGACCAGCCAAAAATTTCGCGTAAAAATTAACTATCTGCACATAAGTTTGGTTTGGGGGGCCAAAAAAGCTTTTTTGTCAGTGCGCCATCTTAAAGTTTAATCGATTACGAAAAAAATGAGTGGTTGTTTATCAAAAGCTGGTCAAAACTGAAAAACAGTTTGTGACCAAACGTTTGTGAGCGTTTTTTTTATATGAAGTTTTGTTTATTTTGCGTGTCTGCGTAGCGGCCTTTGTACTAAACTGATTTTGATTATTTCTTTAACCAGAGTGTAGATAATTGAATTATCTATCGATTATACTTGGAACATATTTTTGTCAAACTTGGAACAATTTTTCCTCATTTTTAACAAACTTTTTAAAAAATTCTACTTCGAACGTAAATTTAAAAATTTTTTTGAAAAAAAGTGGAAAGATGAATTTATTTTTGTAAAAGAAAAAGAAAATTTGTTTTCACTTCATTCATTTATTTATAAAGATCGCTTTAAAATCGGTTGAACACTGTGAAAATGCTGAAAAGTGTTGAATATAATATATTCGGTGTGTCCCATTTAATATTTATACAGTTAAAAGGTGCGTGATAACGTGATGGTGCAGTGTATCTTCAAGATGGCATACTTTTTTTAACCCTGCACTGAAAAATTTCTTGGAAAAATTAATCTAGAAATGCTGGAACTTGGTGGATTGGTGCTATCATTAGCAGGTATAACATTTGTATAAAATGTTTGATCAACCTTATCTATCTATTACTGTCAATATAATGCCACATTGCGTATACGTTTTTTATAATAATGTTGATAGAAACTCGCAAAACTTACTTTTTACTCCACAGAACACACGTATTTGTGCTAAGTTATCTGCTGTAATTATCTCTATCTCCATAATGTTCATTCCGTTGCATGCATAAATGCTACAGTCGGTCCTGCCCGACTTTTAAATACTCTGTACCAACGCATGTATGCCTTATCATAGCCAGAACTTTTTTCTTTTCTGATTCTCAATGTGCAGGAGACGAACATGTGGATTGTTTCATACATAGATCAATTCCAATTTAACTAACTATTTTGGTGAAGCTTTCGTACACTTTCTCTGAATCACAATCTAATCTATCTAGAGCAGCGGTGGGCAAAACTACTAATGCAATTTTTTGTGCCTGTGTGCGTAAATCAAAAAGAGCTTTCGCAAAGACCAAGGTACAATGGGACAAATCTTTTTTTTTTTGGCATAGTTGTCATTAAATTCGACAATATCATTGACGTATATGTTATACTCTCCACAGCAGAGCGATTTCGCCTAAAAATTCGGGTAGGGTCGTGTCGATCAAGGGCTTACCTACAAAAAAAATATGACTTGCTCACATCATTACTTATTTCATATGACGCCAGCCAGACTCGCAAATTTTAATGACCAACAAAATCCAAATATACGCAGAGTCCGTACTCTTTCGTGTTTTGACATGTGACTATGCTTTGCGTTCCATTGTAAAACTAGCTCACATTCCAAGACGATTTAACGAAAAAGCTCTTTTTCGTAGGTGAAAGCTCTTCTCTGAGTCACCCACCTAACTGATCTAGAGGTCGCTGTCCCCCACCTGGAGCAATAGCTACTGCTGATGTTCTGATGAAGATGTTCATTGCTCATTAACGTAGCGTGACTGCATTTTTGCAATTCTCCTATTAATTGTATCTCTTGCCTGCTCAACTAAATTACGTGTTGGGTCAGCCCTAGCCTGTATTCCTTACTTGCTCTTCTCGCCTAACCTGTCTACTCTGCCATCTACGCATGCTCCAGCTCTGCAGTCCTTAACTGTTCATGGCTTGCTCTTGTCGCCGTGCTTCTAAGTGTTCCCTCTCCTGCTCTGCATTTCTAATATGTAAATCTTTTCTGAGAATCGATCCTTGCATAGTATTAACCACTTGCTCCTCTGACAGGAGTCAGATAACGACTGCCCAACCCAACCGACTGCATAAATATGTTTATATTGTAAGAACTGTATGCTTTAATATTTAAAATATTTTTGACAAATTAAAATTTTTAAGCCGAAGAATTTCTTCTGTAACGAAGGTTACTTTCAATTTTCTACAGGCCAACAATGCATAGCGATGAAGATAGTAAAAGATTTTGCTTCTTTCCCTTCAGGAAGTGAAACATTTTTGGGGAACTAATTAGATTTCGTAACTAAAAGTTGAGTTTTACTTGTTTCTTCAAACTATTTGCAGCTTACATTGACAAAAGTTCTTAAGGTGATCGTCTTCTACACAATACGCTTGTTTGTCATAGCTATTCATGCGTGTCACTGGACCATCAAAAGATTGCTCATTGTCTGTGGTTCGCATTGTGCCTTCAAACTGTGCTTGACCAGGCTTGGTTTCCACACGCACCTTGATATACTGATACTGTTTCGCAGACTTTTCCAATAGATAAGCTGCCTTGATATCATTCAGAGTGAGCTTTTCACACTTCTTATTATTCCCTACTATAGCATTAATTCGATGCACTAGGAGATTTGCGGCGCGCAGAGCACGCTTATCCCATGCAGATAACTCGGAGAGGCGATCACATTGGCAATAGTGAGGCGGTATGCCAGCCATGGCACAATTACGTTGCTCCGGTATGGGCAAAAAGAGGCTGATGCCACGTGGTAGTCGTTTTTTCTTACCCAACAAATTTGCTGTGCGTTGTATGATGTGCTTGTCTTGCAATTGCTCCATTTTAAGCAAATCCATTAAAGTGGCATGTAAGTCATAACTCGTAACTAGCTTTTGTGCATTGTTCTTGAGATTGGCCAGCGCCAGTGGATACTGCCGCTCTAGCCATGCCGGATATATTGCAAATAGCATGGGCTGAGATTCTTCCTGCATGCCTTGATAGGTTTCACGATATGGTCCAAAGCGCAGGCCATGATCCGACATGAATAATATAAGAGTATGATTCATTATGCCCGAGCTATTGAAACGCCTGAACATGTCTAAATAATGCTTGTCCACTAGCTTGGCATAGTTAAAATAATCTCGCACGCCTTGTGTGCTCCAAAAGAAATTGAAGTAGGGGTCGACGCTGCATATGCGGCAACAATTTATCGATAAATTCTTTCAATACATGCGTGTATAAGCGATTTCCGGTGCAGTCTATGTGCTGCCGCTCATCGCTTTTATAGCGCGTGTTTGTTTCGATTTCCAACATAACTGGCCTAAGATCGTTATCGGTAGCTTGCTGTCGAAAGCCCTCTTTGGTTGGGCTGAAGACACCAGCGTCAATTGTATCCTGTCCAAAACTAGTATTATAACCAGCTGCCTTGAAATGTTTCCACAAAAAGTCACAATTATCCAGTTTGTCTTGTGCTGATCTGTCCTTATAGCAGCTGTGCTCCAGTTGCGTATCATTCAGTCCACTGAGCAAGGGCAGCAAGTTGGGATAGTAGTTGCTGCCCACACGATTGTAGCCCCAAAATTCGGCATGTGGAAAACTCTTAATAAAGTCCACTGTGCTGTTCATGGAACGCAACGCATGCATATGTGAGATGGAATCTACGCCCAAGATCAAGACGGATAATTTTTTGTTTTCCTGCTGCGCGTCACCGGGCTCTGGAGTTGGCGACAAAAAGAAGTGCACATCATTATAAACATTGTTACTAAACCAATTCATGCACTTGATGCGCAACATTTTTCTACCCGGCTCTATTTCCAAATATTTCCTTTCACTGTCCAGGCTAAATACATTTTTGCCTACATATTCATTGAAATGATCATTATAGCCCGTAAAGTATCTATACATGCAATAAATATCCGATACGTTTAAGACTAGAAAAGCGTTCCTTATCTCCAACTCTGTCATGTCCCAAACCAAAAAGTTTTTGTTCTCAATTGTTTCAGCGCGAAATAAATGGATTTTGTTGCATTGCAGCGGTTCGGCAAGATATACAAATTTCTGCATGGACATGGGCGTAGGATTTAAAGCCAACATGCGGCAACCTGGGGTATTTACAAAATATGTTTTGCCTTTTCCAATGTCTTGGAGTTGATCCAGCGCCAAGTATAAAAGAATACATGTTACAAGCCCACTTATGATTATGCGGTAATAATTAATGGCCAATGATTCTGGTATTTTTTAGTAGAATTTGGCTGCATTGTAATAAATTTGAACTAAACTCAACAAATTTTTAAATGTAGTTGGCTAGGCTTACTTTGGTTTTATTAATATTAACGTTTATACAATGAAATACGTTTTTACAATGAAATATAAGTTATAAAAAAAATACCATTATAAAAATTCGAAAAAAAAGTTCCCCGGTGTTCTCAAGCTTTTGTTAATATTAACGCTTTTACAATGAATTATAAGCTTTAAAAACACTCCCATTATAAAAATACGAAAAATTATTTCCCCAACACTTCCGGATTATTTTCAAGCTCCCAGCTTTAGTTTACCATACTACGCTTTGACGTTTGACCTAAAGGTCATATCCAAACGATCACATTGTTTAAGAAAAGGTTTTTGCATCTTCGAATCGGACACAACAACCACTACAACATATGGTAAGCTCTTACTTTCGAACCCGAAAGTAAATTTTTTTTTCTGTCGCTGGGTTATGGTATAATCTGTTGTCCGACTAGGTTTATTATATGTTGTCGCTGAACCAGAACCCTAGGTTCAAAAAACACCAGCACAACCTCTAAAATATGCCATTTAATGTGATCTTTTGAAGTTGTCAGTTTTTGGGTTTTCTGCGGTTGCATACTTACATTTTTTAAGCTTCTTAGAGATTTGAAAATTTTTTAGATTTCTTGCATAACACTCGAGTATTTATAGGGGTTGGAATTCATTAGTAGCATTTTTTTTTGCAAGGTTTGATGGTTTATTAGGAAAGTATCATTACAGTGGTATTATTCAAAGTATTGTCCATCGTTTTCACTACCTCTATCCATCTTTCTGACGAAGCACGCATACCATTTCGAAATAATTATTCGTCTTAAGATTCGATGAATGAATCGATACAATCCTTGGTACTTTCGTTGGGGTTAAAGTGCTGCTCTGACAACCCATTCGCCATGGACCCGTAAAAATCAAATGAAGCGATGTCTGGTGAATATGGCGGCTGGGATAGAATTTCCCATTTCAGTGTTTCCAAAAATAAGTTTCAACATGTGGTCTGGCATTGTCGTGAAGCAAAATCACCTTGTCATGTCGATGCTTAAATTGAGGGCGCTTTGCTTTACGCAAACGAATCAGTTGACGTCTGTAAAGGTCCCCAATAATGGTTTCACACGGTCGAAGCAGCTCATAATCGCTCGGCTGCAACTCATGTGGGACTCACGTTCCTTGCTTTTGTATCATTCCAAGGGATTTGAGGCGTATTCCAATTGTCAAGAAGTTATATCCCAGGGATTTTGATAACACGGGTCTTCATCCAGCATTGTCACCAATTCGTCGTTCAGGGAACTAGATGCGCTATGTATGTGTGACTACGGATACTCGAGTAACGCCATTTTTTGTAAAACGCTACGAATTAATTAAAACCCCTATCATGTCCGGTTAGTAAGCCCATTTTTCATATTAAAATCAATTAATTTTTATTTCCCATTCTCTAAGATGTTGTGCCTCAATCATCTATTTTTTAAATTTATTTGTTTTAAACTATTAGCGTCTTACAATAACAATACATTAAAATATGAATATCATCGACACAATAAGATTGATTTCCATATCTATTAATGCGTAACACGGCACCATCCAAAGCCAGCTCATTGCCCGTTAGATCAATAGTACCCTCAAACATTCCAAGTCCCGGCTTGGTTTCCACACGTACCTTGATATACTCTTCCCCAGGCTTTTCTAAAAGATATGCCGCCTTAATTGCATTAAGCTTAAGTAGCGCACACTTCTTGTACAGTGTGAGCAGCTCATTCATTTTACGCACAATAAAATTTGCGGCAGGACGTACACGTTGATCCTCTGTAGAAATTTCACGCAGTGGTTGGCATAAACAAAACTGAGTTGGTATGGCAGCCATAGCACAATCACGTTGCTCAGGTATGGGTAAAAACAGGCTAATCCCACGTGGTAGCTTATTATTCAAAGCCAACAACTGAGCTGTGCGATTGTTAACCTGCTCGTTACGCAGTTCATCAAGTTTAAGCAAATCTTTCAAGGTGGCATGCACATCGTAATTGGTGATCAGCTTATTTGCATTGGTTCTGATATTAGCCATAGCCAAAGGGTATTGCTGATCTAACCATGGTGGATAGATGGCAAAAAGCATAGGCTGAGATTCTTCCTGAATGGCTTGGTGGATTTCACGAAAGCGGCCAAAACGCATGCCATGGTCTGACATGAATAATATAAGAGTATGATTCATTATGCCCGAATCATGTAAGCGCCTGAACATACGCAAATAATCCTTGTCCACAAGTTGCGCATAATTGAAGTAATCATGCACGCCTTGTGTGCGCCAAAAGAAATTGAAGAAGGGTCGTTGCTGCATATGCGGTAAAAGCTTATAGATGAACTGCTCCAACACTTTGGCGTATAAGCGGTTGCCAGTGCAGCGCATATCGCCCATCGTATCTACGTCATAGCGACTGGTTGCTTCGATTTGTAACATAACTGGCCTAAGATAGTAATCAGTAGGTTGCTGTCGAAAGCCCGCTTTGGTTACTATAAAAGTACCACCAACATTGGTATCTTCTCCAAAACTAGTATTATAGCCCGCTGCCTTGTAGTGTTTCCACAAAAGGTCACAATCATCATATCTTCGTTGATCTGATGCAGTCTGATAACAGCTTAGCTCCAGTTCCGTAACATTGAGTCCGCTGAGCAAGGGTATCAAGTTGGGATAGGAGTTGTCGCCCACACGATTGTAGCCCCAAAACTCCACATGTGGTAAACTTTTAATATAGTCCACAGTGCTGATCATGGAACGCAACGCGTGCATATGTGATACGGAATCTACGCCCAAGATCAAGACGGACAATTTTTTGTTATGCTGCGGCTTTTGTTTCGTTGTAGCGTTCTTTGGCTTTTTGGGTGGCGGTAAAAAAAAGTGCACATCTTTATAGAGATATTCGCCTTGCCAGTTCATGCACTTGACAATAACCAATCGCCTGCCAGGCTCGATTTGCAAAAATGGTTTGTTTTTGTTAAGTTTAAACATTGCGTAATTCACAAAAATGTTGCGAAAATCGTTAACACGTCTAAAACTTGTATAGTTGCAATAAATTTGCGTTACATCTTCCACTTGAAAAGCATTTTTCAACTCCTGCTCACTCATGTCCCAAACCAAGTAGTTATTATCCTCGATTGTTTCAGCGCGAAACACATGTGTTCTGTCACAGAGCAGCGGTTCATCCTTAAGCATAAATGGCAGCAAAGGCATTGCTAAGGGATTTATGGCCAATATCTGACAACCTATGGTATTCACAAAATAACCCAAGGCAGGTTTGCGTTCTTCAACAACCGATGTATCTATAAGTCGTCTGTGCATGATGTAGTATAAAATTGCGCATACTATTAAGGCATGGATGCAAAGACGGCGAGAACTCTTGTAGCACTCAAATCTAAGCCAACGAAACTCCTGTTGCTCACAATTGGTGTATATTTTGTGCATTGTGATGAATTTCGAATTGTTATTGTTTTATGCTTTGTAATATTTTGACTTGAAGCAGACATACTAACAAAATTTGACATTTAGTTGGTTATTATTTTCAAGCAATTAACTCTGGTCACACTACACTCGCACAGCTCGATGGGAAAAATCGAAAATGATATCGACAGCGTAGTAGTAGTTATCGTTTTAATGCTTTTTATTAAATTTTAAATCATCATGTTAATAATTTTAACAACTAACTAAAAACATTTCTTTTATTTTCAAAATATTTTTATTGAAAAGAAAAAAATTTATTTACAAATTTGTACAATTTATTTTATATATATATTTTTAGCCATCCATTAATAAAATTAACTCGCAACACACAACACAAATTTAAGTTCTGTTTTCTAAATCCAAGGAACATTTTTTTTTTTTTCTTTTTTTTTTTTTTTTTTTTTTTAAAAAATTTTTTTAAAAAATTTTTTTAATAAAAATATCTGGGGAAATATGGCAACGTGAGCATAATTTTCTTAAAGCATCAAAAAAAAAAATTTTAGGGCTAGTTTATTAAGTAAAAAAAAAATACTTTTCATTCGCAGCTGCAGCCAAACTTTTCTAAAAGTCGCCTCTAAATCGCTTCGCATATTGTCGAACTAAACCTTAGCCTTTTTCCGCAGTGCTCGGCCCAATCACATCAATTGAGTTTGATACCGTTCCCATAAATATTCGGCCAGTTTTGTTAACAAATAAACAGGCTATTTGTATATCAAAATCAAAGTAGGCTACTTCGTCTACAAAACGTCAAATATTTATCAAGTCAAAATATTACCAAATAATACCTAGTTCAGTACAGATTATATCAAAATGCACGCAGAAAGTGCTCAACCCCAATTCCAGTTCTTAAAGATGTGCCAAAAAAACTGCCGACGTATTTGCCTCTACGCATTAGTACTGTGCGCTATTCTGTACTACTTCATGGACACCATTACAGACACCTTGTTCTGTCAGGAACGCATAGCCATACATGGATATTTTGTGAAGACAACAGGCTGTCATATGTTGGCCATGAGTCCACTACCCTACTCTATGCTGAAATTTTGGGATATTGCCGAGCCGATGGTATGCAACAGAACACATGTCTTTCGCGCCGAAACCATTGAAGACCAAAACTATTTGGTCTGGGACATGACTGAACAGGAGTTAATGGAAGCTTTTAAGGTGCAAAACGTGTCGGGAATTGGCTGCATGTACAGGCATTTGAAGCGTTACAATGATGGACTTAATCTTTATGTGGATGATAAGATGTTTAAGCTTAATAATGAAACGAAATTTTTGAAAATGAAACCAGGCCAGCGCATGGTGGTGGTCAAGTGCATGAGTGGGCTTAGCGATAATCTATATCATGATGTGCACTTTTTTTTGCCGCCACCTCCAAAGCCCAAGAATGTTACAACGACAAAAGCCGCAGCATAACAAAAAAAATTGTCGGTCTTGATCTTGGGCGTCGATTCCGTCTCACATATGCATATGCTGCGTTCAATGATCAGCACAGTAGACTATATTAGAAGTTTTCCGCATGTGGAGTTTTGGGGCTATAATCGCGTGGATCGCAATTCCTATCCCAACTTGATACCCTTGCTTAGTGGACTCAATGTTACGGAACTGGAGCTCAGCTGCTATCAGGGTCGACCTGGTACACGCAAATATGATAGCTGTGACTTATTGTGGAAGCATTTCAAGGCAGCGGGCTATAGTACTAGTTTTGGTGAGGACACCAGCTATGGCGGCTTATTCACCTGTGGCAATGAAGGTTTTCTGCGTCAGCCCACGGATTACTATCTAAGACCAGTTTTATTTGAGATTCACACCAACACACGCTATGACGCAGATAAGCGTGGCGACATACACTGCACTGGCAACCGCTTATACGCAGCAGTGTTGGAAGAGTTCATCTACAAGTTATTGCCGCATATGCAACAAAGACCTTTCTTCAATTTCTTTTGGCGCTCCCAAGGCGTTCATGATTACTTCAATTATGCGCAACTTGTAGACAAGGATTATTTGCGTATGTTCAGGCGCTTACACGATTCGGGCATAATGAATCATACTCTAATATTATTCATGTCGGATCATGGCATGCGTTTTGGCCGCTTTCGTGAAACCTATCAAGGCATGCAGGAAGAATCTCAGCCTACGCTTTTTGCGCTGTATCCAGAATGGCTAGAACAGGAATATCCTTTGGCCATGTCTAATCTCAAGAACAATGCACATAAGCTTGTCACCACCTTCGATGTGCATTTTACCTTGAAAGATTTGCTTAAACTTGATGAACTGCGTAACGAGCAGGTTAACAATCGCACAGCTCAGTTGTTGGCTTTGGATAATGAGCTGCCACGTGGAATTAGTCTGTTTTTACCCGTACCTGAGCAACGTGACTGTGCTATGGCTGGCATACCGGCTCACTTTTGTTTATGCCAACAACTCGAACATATTTCTATAAAGGATCAACGTGTACGTCGTGCAGCAAATTTTATTGTGCGTCAAATAAATGAGCTGCTCAGACTGTACAAGAAGTGTGCAGTACTTAAGCTAAATGCTATTAAGGCGGCGTATCTATTGGAACAGCCTTGGGACAAGTATCAGTATGAGGTCAAGGTGCGTGTGGAAACCAAGCCGGGACTAGCAATGTTTGAGGGCACAATGCTTACCACGGACAACGAGCTGTCACTGGATGGTGTCGTAACACGTATTAATAGATATGGAAATCAATCTTATTGTGTGAATGATTATCACATTAAAATGTATTGTTATTGTGCGACTTAAAAAGGTTGCTCTTTTAATCAACGTGCCAATTTAAATTTTAAATTTTTTTGGCGGGCCGCACATAAAGTAACACTTTTTAATAATTTACAAAACTTTATTTATAATAAACATTTGAATAAATAAATATACAATTTCAAAATATAATGCAAAATAGAACAGAAAAACGAATTTACTTGAAATTTTTATAGAGAAATTTGGCATTAATTTTTCGATGCAAGCTGATCAATATCAGCCGGAATTGATAAGGTAGCTACAGCTTTCTGACTGAGTGATTACTCAGTCTTGATCAGTGGTCATTTTCTTGGATTAATTTCATGGCTGAAAATAATTGTTCGCAAATATACGTACTTCCGAACAGAGACATCATTTGCTATGCAGTTTTGTCAAAAGCGGAAATTTCTTAGGGCTCACATAAGATTTATAAAAATTTTCGTTGTGTACTGAGAAAAATGAATTTACTCTGTATGTCAATCAGTTCCATTTGAAAGTCTTCGGGAACCGTATCCACATCGATATTAAAAGGCGACGTAAAAACCTTTTCATGGAAACCGCTGTCTTTCTTCTCAGCTTTGAACATTGAACTGTCTATATATTGTTTGTTTATTTTTCAGAAGTAGTAACGTTTTCGTTTTCTGAATGTGGAAAGTGAGACACATTATTCCGCAAAAGATGCTGTTTCCACAATTTTAGTTTGCGCTCAAAGGCCTAAACTTTATCACACAAATTATGAATAAACTGTCCTTTCCACATTTAGATCCTTGAAGTTCCACTTTAAGATCATTGAGATGCTGAGTCATGTCGATAAGAAACCCAAAATCGCACATCCATTCTTTATAACCAAAATGAGGAAGGGCATATCCCTTCATATCCAAGAACAATTGTATTTCACTTTTTGAGTTCTATACTATTTTTAACATTGCACCGCTAACGTACTTCGGTATTCAAAACCACGTCGCCATATTTAGTTTCTAATTCTTTCAGGAATTGTTTAAGTTCACGGTGATTTAACGCGCGCGACTTTATAAAATTGATTAGTTTAGTTATTGGTACTCTGACATGTGGCAAACTCAATCTTTTCGCATACAAATTTTCCTGGCGAACTATGCAATGGTAAACGAATATTTCCCTTCCTGTGACCTTTTTAAAGTCTTGAAATAGCCTTCCCGATACTCCTACCTCCATGCTTGACATTGCTCGTGCTCCATCTGTCGATATACCAATAACATAGACTAACCTGGTTTAGTTGTTGGAAAGCTAAGGGTCATTTTCGAAGTAATTTGCTGCGTAAAATCCGAATCCGGGGCCATAGGCCCCGGATTCAGGATTGAGAATTCAGGATTGAGAATTGATTTGAGGTTATGTTTTTTTAAATATCTCAAAATCCTGACGTGATGGGCCAATTCTGGCCCCGGATTCGGATTCTACGCAGCTAATTACTTCGTAAATGACCCTTAGCTTTCCAACAACTGACATGACCCCGGTATTTGTAGGCCTGTGTACTCTTTTCTAATAAAATTGAAAAATTTTCCAACACAGGCTTTAGTTCATCGTACATGTCTTTACCGGTTGTAGTCCCTTGCATTGGCATCAGTGAACACAATTCTTCGGTAATATTAAATTTGGTGCCATTACCACGTAAAAATATAGCCAGTTTTGCTGTATCGTTAATAACGCAACTCTCATCAAGTGCCAAAAAACAGTATGTACCCGAATTTTGCAATGCTATTACGAAGCGTTGTGGGTATGTTCTCGGACAAGTCTTCAATTCTTCTTGCAATGGTGAATCTTGATAAACGAATGTTTGAAATAATATTTATTTGATCAGGAAATGCTATTTCTGCAACAGCAGTCAGAAATTCTTTTATCATCTCTACAACCGCAAAGGGTTTCATTTTTTTTGCCAGTATTTGACTGACAACAAAACTAGCCTTTACTGCCGTATTTGATAAAAAGTTAATTTTTAAAAAAAGCCCGTTGTATTCCCAAGTTTTTCTACTTTTCATTAAACTTATCTATCCGGAGTTGTCCTGTTAAGTTTTTAATAACCAAAATTTTGCTAGGTGGCTTTTTTCGTGTCTGCGTCTAGCCCTGCAGTATGTACTACCATTTTATTATAATTAATTTTATAACAAAATATTGATGGGACAGAGTCAAAAATATAGGGTTTTCCAACAAGAGGTGATATTTTGAATCACCCGGTATTTCGGTAGCGGTCACTTTTGAAGCTTTTATTCTTTGACATTTGACAAGTAGAAACTACGCCATTACTAAAAATGGAAAGATACACGCTTCAACGACGCATTGAAATTATTAAAATTCATTACAAAAATGGTGAAA
This sequence comes from Chymomyza costata, assembly GCA_018150985.1. Classification (NCBI taxonomy): domain Eukaryota; kingdom Metazoa; phylum Arthropoda; class Insecta; order Diptera; family Drosophilidae; genus Chymomyza; species Chymomyza costata. Next base: position 40,843 of record JAECWU010000137.1, on the reverse strand, counting down.
ATCTTGCAGTCACAGTTCGCAAAACTAAAGCATTTTTGGGTCGTCGTGAAACAGAAATTGGTGGAAAAATTCGAGCTGTTGGGACAAGTTAGTGATGTTGAAGAATAAAACCCGTGCACGTCGCTCAAGAACAACTGAGAATATTGCTGCTGTAGCCCAAAGTGTTGAAGAAAACCCAGGTTTGTCCATTCCTCGTCGTTCTTTGGAATTGGGCATTCCACAAACGTCATTACACCGTATTTTGCATAAAGACTTAGAAGGTATTGATCTGGGCAACGTTTACTTTCAACAAGAAGGCGCTACGTGCCACACAAGCAACCAAACCATTGCTATTTTACGGGAAAAGTTTCCGGACCGTGTTATCTCTCGAAGAGGTGATCACAATTTGGCCACCGAGATCTTGTGATTTAACACCTTGCGACTTCTTCCTTTGGGGCCACGTGAAAGATAAGGTCTACACCAACAGCCCAGCGTCGATTCAAGACCTCAAAGATAGAATTCGTGAGGCTATCGAGGACATAGGGCAGCCACTTTGCGATTTGGTTATGAAAAATTTCATGAAAAGGATATGGTTCTGTAAGCGTGGTCGTGGTGGCCATTTGGCTCATGTTGTTTTTCATTATTAACGGCATACCTTCCTCTTTATTATGAAATAAACATCCGATCATTTATCTCAAAAAAAGACATTTTTCTTTGAAGACCAAAATAACACCTCTTATTGGAAATCCCTATATAAATTCAATTTTAGAAATGCTTGGCGGGCCGCATAAACATGTTTAACGGGCCGCAAATTAAACAATTATAGAATGGATGAATGGATAATAAAGGCTTTACGGTTTTAAGAATAAGATCTAGGTTTTTTTTTCATTTGACGCAATCTCATATGGTACATATTGGTTAGACATGATATATAGGGTGATCCAATGTAGGCGCAGGAAAGTAAACGCAAATTAAGTAAATAAATCTATTTTGAAACAATGTTGGGTACTTCGTTTTAAAGCTTCATAGTTGTAATTTATGTGCGGATAATTATATCCAAATTGGTTGGTTGGCCAAATGAGTCAGTGCCTCTGCGGGGAATCGAATGCAAAGCGAGTACGCTACCACTACGCAACCGATGGCCACATTAGTTATAGGAATATGTAGTAAATTATTACTAGTGGACAAGACAGACGTTGTCCTGCCCGCATGTTGGCTCGCCTTTTATAAGAGGTTCTGATATTCGAAATGTTGATGAGCTATGATTATAAGTGACATTTGCTATAAATTTTGTGAATTTTAATTCACAAATTTTGTCCGCAAATAGTTTTGATCTCTTTCTATTACTCTAGCCGATATTAATCTTATATACTTGTTTGGCACAATTCCGATTGTTTAACGTGGTATCGATTAACTAAACATTTAGGCACACTTGACAAGCCATATCTTATAAAGAAATAAATATATCTTAAGAGTTAAGAGTGAAACATAAAAAAAAAACTTTAAATTTAAAGAAAAATAATAAGCTAAAATGTTCGTTTTTAAATTTTAAGACTAAAGGCCCTTACGCAGTTCGGAAATGTTCGAACGAAATGACAAAACTTCATATAAAAAAAAAAATCCCATTTGGGATATCCCATTTCGAACTGCTTTTGGGCCTTAATAATGAAAGTAACGTTTTAAGATATTTAAGGTCAAGGTCAAAATGATATAAAAACTTTAAAAGACATAGGCAAAAATTTATCTAAATAAAACCCCATTTAGCACATTTCCGTATACCTATTATACTATAAGGCCAGACCGTACCCGAGTGTTTTTTCTTAATTTTTTACCACCAGAATATATTTATTAATAAACAAGATTAAGACCTAAAGCTTAAACGAACTACTAAGAAAAATCAGGTCAGGAATAGCTTAAGTACGTTTGGTTCAAAACACGTTCGTAAGCAGTACGCACAGGTGTGAACAAAATAAACAAAATAGTGTTCAGTGGAAAATAATGAAAGGCTGTTTAAAAAAACTAATCTAATTTAGTTTCAGTTTTTGTTCGGAAGCATGTCGGACTGCTGCGAACAGTTCAAGGCCTGCAATACTTTCTTATTACGCAGAAGTCCCTAAATAGTATTTTTTGAAAGAACTTTAGAAAAATTAACGCAGCAAAATATGTTCTCTTAAAACTATCTCAGAGATTTTTTTGCACTTGATACGAGATGAAATAACTTTAGGAGCAGTATTGCTAATCGATTTGCATAACAAATTATACAAAAAAAGCCGATCTGAACTTTTTAAGTAAATTATTTTTTAATACATGCAACACATCTGGCTAAGTATATGCTATGTGAAATGGTAAATATTTAAAAAAAATGGAAACAATTAATGAAAAGCGTTATCGCAGTTTGAGCGCAATTTTTTAGCTCGCCAAGAGACCTGTGGAAGCGGTTTCAAAAAAAGACTGAAGAAGAGCTACTTCAACCATCACCCCAAAACTTTCGCTACAATCTTACCAATGCAGAATTTTTTGGAAATAATTATTTTTTTGCAAAAGTGAGGACAGGTAATCCTTCAGTTTGGAGTCTTAACAATTTTCTAGTTTATAGAAGACCCTAACACAGTTGCACTGTCCACCTTCGGGTGATTCGCATTTAGAAGCTTTCTAGCTAGCTAGTTTTTATTTATCACTTCCTTGATAATTGATTTAAATTGTTTTTTTTTTTATTTGTGCAATATATACTCCTACATAATACTATAGTACATTTAAATTTGCTTAGTTTTTGAAAAACAAATTTCCAAATTCGCCATGGCTTTCAATTTTATATGAAAAATAATTTTTGATACTACATTTTGTTTTATTAAAAAATATTGCCAATATTAATGTACCAAATTTTTTATATTTATTTTTTATATTAATACATAATTTTTTTTTATTTCAATTATTGTCACTAATAATTAGAACAAAACAAGAAAAATACTTTGATATATTTTTGTATTATAAAGCTACATATATTCACTACTTATGAACAAAGTCTCTTTTATAAGAAAGAGCGGCAGAAGATTTAATATATAGTATATATATATAAGATTCCTTTTGGTTTCATATTGCCATTTCATAGAAATACAAATCTTTATTTAGTTAAAGACTAAACTTAAGTCTATAATACACACAACTAAGGCTACACATGGGTTTCAAGTCTTGAGCTGCCAATGGTATAGATAAGTGTACTTCTACCGATGACAATAGCAAAACATTTTTAGCGCCGTATCATCGATGCAGTAGCTCTGACTGCTATAGAGATTAATGCGACTTATGGTGCCGGTTAAGGCACTTGTAAAGCTGGACATGCGTACTGTGGACTCGAAGACGCCTAGACCCGGCTTGGTTTGTAGACGCAGTGTTATGTCCACAGCATAATCATTGCTCAATTCCTTGACAATCTTGTGATGCGGCGCTGCTATAAAAGCTTGCAGTATGGAGTTCAAGTAGAGTGTGCGGCACTGCGGATGCGCGCGTAGACGCTCATTGATGAGGCGCACAATGTAGCGTGCGGCACGCTGCACGCGCGCATCGTTGGTCTGCATCTCCTGACGCTGATGGCAGGTACACCAGTGTGCAGCAATGCCAGCCTGCTCGCAGGTACGCTCTACAGGCACGGGCAGAAACAGACTTATGCCACGCGGCAGCGTGCTATCCGGTTCGTTAAGCTCCGCCGCGCTGCGTTCCAAACGCTCCGGCTGTAGATTACGCATGTCCAGCAGCTGCAGCATGGTGGCATGCAAATCAAAGTGCGTTACCAAACGCTTGGCATTCAGCTGCAGATTGGCCACGGCGGCGGAATAGCGCTGCTGCAGCCAGCGTGGATAGAGCAGCATAAGCAGCGGTTGTCGCTCCTCCATCATGCCCTGATAGGTGCGTCTAAAGCTGCCCCAGCGCATGCCATGATCGGACATGAGCAGCACCAGCGTGCGATTTAGCACGCCTGTATGCTGCAGCTGCTGCAGCAGTTTCTTAATATCACCATCCAGCAAGGTGGGTGAGTTAAAGGAATCGTGCGTCAAGGTGACGGACCAGAAAAAGGAGAAAAATGCCTGCTGCTGCAGGCGCGGTATTAGCTTGCGTATATACTCCAGCACTACATCCGCAGTGCGTCTGCCGCCCATGCAAAGCTGCACATTAACCAAATGTTTGGCAGCAATTTGTTTCTCCATTTCCAACATCATGGGTCGAAAATAATAATCCGTAGGTTGCTGTACAAAGCCCGGTCTGTTAAAGTTAAACAAAGCCAGGCTGGCCACATCCTCAGCATAGACAGTCTTATAGCCCGCCTGTTTAAAGCGTTTCCATATAAAAGAGCAGCGATCAAAGCTGGACTGGCTGGTGGGTGCCAAGCAGGATATGTTTAGCTCCTGCTCATCCAAGCCGCTTAGCAGCGGCACTAAGTTGGGAAATGTATTGTCGCCCACCTTGTTAAAGCCCCAGAACTCCACATGCGCCAGATTTTCATGTATATAGGCGGCAGAGCGACGCATTTGTCGCAAAAAGTTCAAATGAGAGACACTATCAATGCCCAAGACCATTACCGAAAGACGCTCAGCTGAATCCGTATCAGTCTTGGCTGTCTTACTCTTATCTTTAAAGGCTGCTCCAAATTTTTGCGACTTGTGTGTTTTATTAAAGGTGACGCGCTCATAGGAATGCAGCGATGGCGGCTCTATTGTAATGCTATTTGGAGTAGTAGCACGTTGTGGTTTGAGCTGCTGTGTCTTTTCCACGGCAAAGAAATGACAATCCTTGTAGAAACGATAACCCGTGGCATTTTGACACTCCAAAAAGATAAACTCCACGTCGGCGGGCAGACGCACTGTTAAGGCGCTGCCATTTGATGCCGCCAGCTTAAAGTAACCCTTTGGAAGATACTCATTTCGCTGATCCGTCTTGCGGCGCAGCTCCGTATATGTACAGCTTATAGAAGCCGGATCACTAATGTTGTAAAACTGCAATAGCTCTGCGGGACTCATATTTAAATATAGTTCCCCATTGTTCTCATCACTGCTGCGTGTCAGCGGCTTGAGACACTCGTATCTTTTGGGCTTATACATAAACTGGGCAATGTTTTCATCGGTTACCTCAAAGTAGGGCATGCGACAGCCAGGTGTATCCACAAAGTAGGCTTGTGTGAAATTATATTCCGCATCGATGCGTGCTATAAAATCAAAGCGATCCCGTAGACGCATTATTTTGGTGCGCAAATTGTAATCCACAAAGAGATAAGAGAAGACACAGACGCAGAATATGATGACCACAATTTTCTTAAACTGGCTGCGATTCTTGGTCATGTTGTAGTAGCGATAATAATGCTGTAAGTCCCGCTTGGTCATGTACTTTGGATCCAGCAGATATTTGCCTCTGTAAAGGAAAATGCGAAAAGCAGCATAAACAAAAGTTTTTTATCAAAGACAGAAATATTTTAATTTTTTAAATTTACTTCAATTGATTTCTCGGAGCTGTTAAGTTTAAATCAAATGTAAAAAACTAATCAATAAATATAGACAATTAGTTTATTGTACAACTTTATATAGTTATTCCTTGATACATTGGAGACAACTGTTATTTAGAGCGCAGGGCGGAACAACTTTGCATGAACCAAAATGTTTCAAACACATGGCACTACTGGACTTACACTTGGCTGTAATATGCGTCATAATGCAAACAACTCAGACATTTATTTATTAATCTAATCTAATCTGTAGAATTTACCATATTAACATTGGTTCCGTTTAATGACAATTTTATCATAATCAAATAGCAAACGTTTTATTTTCCGAATTATCTATAAATCTAATGCACTTATACCTACAGTAGGCTTGGTGGTCAGTAATCGAAATAAAACTGACATTTGGAACCCAGCCGAGCCCCTAAAACTGCCTCTTTATATGCATATATTGTATATCTGTGGGTCAGTGGAAGCGAATTGCCACGTTAAATTAATTAAATTTGCCCATAGGGCGTTAAAGAACTGCTTGGCGAGAAATGCTACTTGCATTGCTTGGTAAGAGTAGCAGTAAAAACTCACAATTTATTCTCACGAATACTACGGAAGTCGTGAGGGACCAGTTTTTGGCGCGTTTTTAGTGGGTGTGGAGTAAGAGATAGGAACATTGTATTGTTAAGAATGATAGTAAGATAATCGATGTGCTCTTCAAGATTATAAATGGTGGTTTGGGAAGGAATTCCAGGCTTTGACGGCAATAGGTGTCTTTAATAAGGCGGATGCGGAGTCAGCTCTATGTCAGTCTATCTGGGTCTAAGCATAATATTGTTTTGCGTAAATTAGTGGGCGTGCCGGCTCGGTCTAAGTGTGCTGAAAAACAAACCGCAAGAGGCGGAAAATATATATCAAAAAAATTAAATTATGCTTTTTAAAATATAAGAAATTTCAGCGAATATAAATTCGTTGTGACGTTTATTCTAGACTTATCTGAGCAACTATCTCAGCGGTTGTTCTGGCTTAAGCAGAGGTTTGTTGTAGGTATAGCTCCAAAGCGTATAGTTCTATATAATTTCTCATATTGAATATTTTTAAGTCGATTTTTTTCAAAACACTTAAACTTTTGTAGCCCCTAAATTTAAAGAAATCAAAGCATATGTATGAAAATGTACGTTTTTTGTAAATTGTTTGAAGAAATCTAAGGATCGGAATTCGGTGTCCCTCAAAGATATATAAAAGTATATTTCAAAAATATCTGTAGTTTGATAAAAAGGAATCGGAAGTGTTCGCGAAAAACACTACCAAAATTAAAGCCATAGATTGTTTTGTCAATCTTTTCTCCCAAAGTGTTTATAAGAGAGTGGTTTTTTTTAGACACTCTGAAAGTGTTGACTCTTTTTAGCAAGCTCTGTTATAAACCAAATTTCTATAGCTTTTAAGCAAGCACACTTCATATAAGCTTGTATTTATAATAAAAAAATTAATTCCATTTAGCTTGAAAGAAATCGCAGAATCGAAACTATATTTCCCATAAACAAGGTTTTAGTACGTAAAGCTTTCAGTCTAATATCTATTTTCGGTAAGACCTAGTTTATTTTTATTTTCTGTAATAAAGTAAAGTTTTGATTTACGCGTTATTCATTCGCGTTTAGACAGTGGGATAAGGGGATAGAGTTTGATAATTGCAATGCTAAGCCATATAACGATGTTGGGGAACATGATCCACTTTAGGTCAATGGTTTTCTTCCATGAGTAGAGTCAAGTCACAGGCTTCTTTGAACATTTTAATAAGTCATGCTTGGAAGCTGGAGCCTAATTTTTTATCTAGAAGCATGTATAGAAATTTCTTACGGTTACGGAAGAAACGTGCGAAATCTTTTAAAATGATTTTAATATATAATAATATAATGTAATATGTATATATTGGGTCGTTCACTAAGTAATTTTGTTTGATGACAACAGCTGATCTTATTGAATTTTTTCGCAGGCAACTTCACACTTAACCGCTTTACCTTTATATATTTGAACAGCTGATATGGTAAGGCTTTTTTGTAAAAAATTTTGTTACATTTTTTGGAATAGTTTTTGTTTGGTGCCCTATCGATGATAGAAGATCTAAAACAGAATTTTCGGCATATTTTACTGTTTTACTATCAAAATGTAAAAATGCAGTTCATGCAAGGCGAAAATTATGTGATGTGTACGGAGAAGATGTGTTGACCGAACGCCAATGCCAAAATTGGTTTGCAAAATTTCGTTCCGACAATTTTGATCTTGAGGATGCACCACGTCCTGGAAGGCCTCTTGAAGCCGATGTGAATAAAATAAAGTCGTTGGTCAATGCAAATCGTCGAATAACAACTCGAGAGATTGCTGAAAGATTAAATTTGTCAAACGCAACCGTTCACAAGCACATGAAACGTCTAGGATTCATTTCGAAGCTTGACATATGGGTACCTCATGTTCTTAGAGAACGAAATTTGCTTCGTCGCATTAACGACTGTGATATGCTTATCAAACGTCAAAGAAGTGATCCATTTTTAAAGCTCATTGTTACTGGCGACGAAAAGTGGGTTGCTTACAAGAATGTAAAGCGCAAGAGATCATGGTCTAAAAAGGATGAAACAGCTCAAACCGAAGGCCGATTTCAAAGGGATCGTTTATTTTAAACTTTTACCCGACAATACCACAATCAGCTGGACAAATTGAGTGATGCACTCAAACAGAAGAGGCCAGAATTGATCAATAGAAAAGGTGAAGTGTTCCACCAGAATAATGCGAGACCTTTTGGAGCTTGAATGGGATGTAATACCACACCCACCATATTCTCCAGACTTGGCACCTTCGGACTATCACTTGTTCCGGTCTCTGCAAAATTTTTTGGATGGGAGAACCTTCACCTCAAATTAGGACGTCAAAAACCACTTGGACCAGTTTTTTGCCTGCAAGGATCAAAAATTTTATGAGCGTGGAATCAATCTCATAATAATATAGGTAGAAACATTTTTTACGTTTATGTAGCACTTACTAACACTGTTACTGATAGAAAGTACGAAGTCGTTAAGACTGGTAGAGGCTATTTGTTTGAGAATTTAACTCCGGAAAATAAGTTGAAATTTATTGCAGATAAATGCTTGATCCTTCCATAGCTGTCCAATCAGACATTAATTGCATTTTTTCCGTCATCGGAACTCAAAGGATATAAGGGGGTTACCTAGTAAATCTAACCACTACATGGTCTGCGTAGACCACTACTTGCCAAACGACTCCTTATACGTCACAAGTCCTATGCATATTTTCAGCTTTTAGCTTTTAATGCTTAATAAATTTAGCACCACCTCTAGCTTTTATTATAAGTATGTAATGATATACGATTTAAAAAATGTTCGAAACAAAGTTCATTGTCTTCGGGACATATCGCTTGGGTAGGCAGCACTTAAAAATCTTGCTGACACTCATTAATTAAAGCAACAAACAATATAATGACACCTACAACAGCAGCCGCAATGAAGCATACTCAGAGCGAGCACACTCTCATACACACATATATAATCACATGAGAGTCTGCCACAGCGTACACTCACACAAACATATACACTCGCTCGCAAACACATACTCACACATACACACAAATAAGAGCACGTGCACAAGAACGTGCCGTTGTCAATGTTTTTCAAATGAGTCTCTCCAAGTCATATACAATATTAATACATGCTCATACGTGTGTGTGTGTCTGTGTATCCATGTGTGTGTTTATCTCTTTATATATGTATGTGTGGCAGAACTGCTTGTGGCAGTCTCTTAAAAGTATGCAATGGTATGCATTAAATTAACATATGACATTTTGGAATGCCGCAACTTTTATTTTAAAGTTTCAAGTTACAACACAATGCGGCAGAAGCAAACAAATTTTACGAGCTATAAAGTTTGAGGGAATAAAAGTGTTAAGACAAAAAGTCCAACGTTAAGCCGAACGTATGCATTACTTAAGACAAAGGTCGACAAGGGGATACCCTACAAAAAAAAAAAACAAAATTTCGGCAAGCAGTTTAAAAAAATGTCTATTTTACTCAGTTCATATGTTAAGTAAAGTGAGAGCAGTAATGCAAAATTTCGTAGCGCTTTTGAACTTCGCAATTTCGTCTTTCATTCAGACGGACTTACACTTTGTATATTCATACCCTGTAATTTATGGTACAAAGGGTATATTAAGTTTGTGCAAGCCGAAAACGTATGTAACATACAGATGGAGTCTTCGGAGACCCCCCAAAGTTGTCTAAAATATGATCAGGGTGACTAGAGAAGTCGATCTGTCCGTCTGTCTGTCCGTCCGTATGAACGCCTTGATATCAGAGATAGTAAGAGCTAGAGCAACCAAACTTTCAAATAAGCTCCCTTATTATTCCTTATGAGACAAGTTTATTTTATTTTTTTTTTTATATTGGGGTTACATTACATAGCTCCCATAAAAGTGTTTCAGACGACCTCGAAAAAAAACTAAAGTTTTAGATGGATAATTCGTTTGTTTATGAAGATATCGTATCCATTCTTCGCATTATGAAGTTTTTTAGAGTTCCCCAGCACTTTAGAAAATTTTATCCTATGAGGACCCCCTTAGGATCGATCGGTCAAAAAATTATCGCAGACTAACAAAATCCGTCATTTGAAAATACATTTTTCGTTGGCAAGTCAAGTTTGTCAATACAAGTACTTGCTTCAGACATCAATTAAGCCATATTCATCTGTATGAGCGTATGAGCACCTGGATCTCGAAGTCCATTAGGAGGGCGATACCAAATTTTAGTCAAGTTTGTTGATTCAAGTTGATGTTTGTTTCGGGTATTGATGAGCAATATCAGCCTGCACATCCGTGCAAATGTCGTTCTGAAGAAGTTGATTTTGAAGTCCATTGGGAGGGCGATACCAAAATTTTAGTCAAGTGTGTCGATTCAAGTTGATATTTGATTCGTGTTTTGATGAATGATGATGACCCTATCAGCCTGCACATCCATGCGATTGTGCTTCTGAAAAAGTTGATTTTGAAGACTGTTTGTGGGGAGATACCAAATTTGATAAATGAATAAGAGTCCATAAACAACTCAAAGTGTGCCAATTTAAATTGATCTTTGTTACAACCGTCGTATCTGCAGTCAGGTCAAGTTTCTCAATTCAATTTCCCCATTTCATTGACACTAACAAAACAGAAACTTTGAAACTTCTGTTCGAAACTTGCTTTTACACTTCTTTATTTAGAACCCCATGATGCTTTCAAAAAAAAAAATTTTCCAAGATATTGTTAATAATATTTTAACTTTAGACACTATTTCATACAAACTGCAACAATAATACATTTTTTTAAAGATTTAAGTTCTAAGCCTGAGTCACACATGAGAGATGTAGACCAATGTGAGCCTAACGTGCAATGAAACATTGACTTTTAATCAAACCAAAGCAGTTTTTATTATACCACTACATAACTTTTCTGTTAAATGCGTCTTAAATGATAATATGTATTTGGAAACAAATATTCGTTAATCATCGCTCTGTATTGATCACCATTGACGGTCACATGTTGCACGCCGGCGAATCGATCAATTTGGATTGTTCTCTACACTGGCCTCTACAACAGCGATATTTTCTTCGGACCGTGCTGTTCTCATTCTGTTTAGTGGTCGGACGTTGTGGAAGGTTAAATGAGTTCGAACAAGATCAAGAACACGATGAATAGAACATTCTTTATGGATTCGGTCCATAAACTGTACGAAGAGCTCTATAAGTTTTTAAAACAGAATACTGATTTTGATTATAAATCTCGAAAATTTTAAGATGTTGTTGTGGTGTATTATAAGTCTTTCCATGATGAATTGTTAGGCCCTACTGAATAAAATGACATAGACATTTTTCAAAAGTGACAACTGGTTTCTCTATTAACAAAACATCCTTTGGAAAATTTGATGGCAAAAAGGTAATATTTCGAAGTAACTTCTGATAAACTGGTGTAGGGTGTTTCACGGTTTTTAATTTAGACCCTCTGCAACAATAATTCAGTTTTTCTTAGATATAAGTTCCAAGCTAAAGTCATGCATGTGGGATGTAGGCCCGTGTGAGCCCATTCAAACAACGAAACGTTGACTTTTAATCAACCGAACCCATCTCTTCAACTGCTCCTTTAACTGTAGAGCCACGCCACGACTGATTTTAAATTATTCAGTGCCTTATTTTGGTTCTTACAATTTTTACTATCCTAAAGCTTGGAAATTGTTTTCTTCTTTAAGTTACATACACTCGAATAAACTTAATGTATCCTTTTTTTTTTTACTCTATGAGTAATGGGTATAAAAATGTTTGTAACCTAGTTTTGGGCGCGCGACCAGGCGACATTGTTATGCCATTTTGTTTAGGCTTTGTTTGTGTCTGTGTGTATCTGTGTTTGTGTGAGTGCTGCCCTTGTGTGCAATTTAAGCTGAGCTGTTTGTTTGTGTTCAATTTTCAATTGATGCTCCAAATTGCATTTTGCCTGAGTGCACATAAAATAAATGTTCAAGACCGCAAAATAGACAAAAACAAGCTGACTAACACACAGTTATACACAGAGCCATTATACACACACACAGATACACTCATACAAAAACAGCAACTAAGATGTTTAGGCGTGTAAATGGCATTTGGCTGATTTTAGTCCTTAGAGCAAACAAGGCAGCTGCAAGCACCTGCAGTTGCACACACACACCCACACACGCATACACCCACATACGTCGGGTCTCCACTTACATACACCCACACTTGTATAGCTATTTTAGCTGCCTAAATCCCTTGTACACTTACTCATAGCTCATTTCACCGTAGTTACGCTTATCCTTAGTATAATAAGCACGCATCTTTTAGGACCTTTTTGAACTTGTTACAAATCTCTTAATACGCTTTAGTCATTTTTTTTTCTGTATATTTATGTTTAATTTTGAAACATTTGTGTGCTACATTTACTTTCTCTTTGGAGCAGTTCTTCAATGAAACATTTTTCACACCGTTGAAATTTTTCTCTTTAGTGAACTTCGCGCCTGTAACTATGCTACTAAATTTGTTGTAGCAGCTGCCGCTGCTTTCTATCACACACTGATGCTGTGCGGGCCCTTTTTGTCAAAGTGTGAGTGCCTGTGTGTGCATTTGTGTGTTGGTATGCAACTGTTTTGACATTTGCTGGGTAACGGCTGTTGTGCGCAGGTGCCGTTGTTTGACAGTTGCCAGGGTTGAAAAGTTTAATTTTACACTGGGAGAAACTTTCGGGTGAGTTGTTATTGATGTCAACATTTTGATTGATTTTTTTCTATTCTGCATTTGGGAATTTTTTTTTTTTATATGAAGTTTTGACATTTCGTGCGAAATTAAGCCAAAATTTTTTTAAAATATTTTAAACTATTTGGGAATTTCCTATTAAAATTATTAAAATATTATATTTTTAGCGCATTTAAATTTTAAAAAATTTATAAAATCCAAAACAAAAAAACCAATATCACCATAGTATTTAGTATACTGAAACATAATAAGCATAAATTCATGGAATAAATAGATAGTTCGTTTTGGCATTTTGTAACAAACTTTAAAATGTAGATTAAAGGTCATGGATACGTCTCAAGATATTCATGGTCAAAGATCATAAAAATGGATTTTTTGCAAATTAAATTTTTCTGCGCTAGAACTATCTGGTGCTTTCTAGCAGAGAAACTTCAACATTTTGTCACTTGTTATGATGATCTAAACAAAAATTTGGGGACACTCTAAAAAGAAAAAATACGTGACGGCGATGACCCTGAGAACAATGTTAAAAAACTTGTTGAGGCAACGTAGAAACCCTTTGCTGGTAACGTGAATATGTCTGTATTTTAGCTACTTGTAAAAAGTGCAAATGAGATTATTTTTTTTAGACATTTTAACATTAAATGAGTCTGATAGAAAAAGCGATTTTTAGTATTGGGAGGTCCTTATGTATGCAAATTGCATTACATACTGTTTAACACAGATAGCTATTACAAATAGAAAATCTTTAAAAGATTAGAGCTTTTGAGCAGTTAAGCGTTTTGGATTTGGATCTTGGCGGATTTGCATTAACGCCCAGATAACTGCATAGCTTGGGGCTTTATGTTGAATTCAGCTAGAAGGTGGTTTCTTTAAGCATGTCTCACGTCTACGCTCAAATATATTTTTACTGTCAGAGCGAACGCTTCAGAAAAGCTTCTCGAATTTTGCGAAATCTTCTTTTTAATACTTTGAAACGAAAAAATGTGGTACAGTCGAGGCGGTGCCCGACAGTGGAATACCTTGTACTAGTGCTGGAGAAAACATCGATGTTTTATCGATGCATCGATATACCGAAGTTTAAAATACATATCTATATATCGATGTTGGCCAACAGAGATGTTTCTCCAGCACTACTAAACACCCATTTGATGAGTACAGAAGTGCTGGAGAAACATCTCTGTTGGCCAACATCGATATATACATATTTTAAACTCCGATACATCGATGCATCGATATAGCATCGATGTTTTCTCCAGCACTACCCTGTACCTTTTGTCTTGAAAAATTTTTCCTGCATATTCCTTCTAAGAACTTTCCAATTGGAACATTTTTTTGTTGTTGCAAAACGATATTTATACCTATAAGTTCCGCAAATTTTAAACGATTTTGATAAAAAACTAAATTTACGTCAAATAATTTATTTAAAGTATATGGGGTAAGTTTCAAGTTGGTATGTTGAGGAGTGTGGGATAAAACACGGTAAATCGATTACGTGGGGTGGTCCGCATCGATAAAATTTGGATGTGGATTTGTATATTAGAGCCACATGAATCAGCTTACCAAAAATTGCGATTCTAGGTCACTTGTAACTATAATTACGTAGAGTCAAATATTGAGCTTAATGGCAAGGGGTGGTGAAATTTTTACATTTTTGACTATAACTTTTGCTGTATTTGTCCGATGCATGTAACCACAACGCATCGCCCTGTTAAATTTCAGTTGAAAATATTAAACAGTGTGGCTAAAAACTGCGCAAATCTACTGTGGATGAACGGGGGAAGATATTGACATGATTCAACAAACTTCATCTTCTGAGGAAATACATATGCGCACCAGCTGGTAAAGTTTCGTGTCTCTAGCTCTTATAGTCTCCGAGATCTAGGCGATCATACGGACGGACGGACAGACGAACATGGCTCAATCGCTACCCGATGTAATGATAAGCATTTTGGCATAAAGGACTTGGGGTCTGCCACGCCTCCTTCTGTCCGTTACATACATTGTACAAATCAAGTATGTATACCCTTTGTTAGGTACAGGGTAGTGCTGGAGAAACATCGATTTTTTTCGGACTTCGGATTCAGCTGCCCAAAGTCCATAAGGGTTGCCCCTGTCACATGTAAAGTTTACACCACTTTTTTTTGTGAGCCTGTGAGTTATAACAAAAAAATGTTTTGTTCCAACCAAAATTGCAGTCTCATAATTTTTAAACTAATTTGAGATCCATTCATTATGGTTATTAAATAAAATCATGTCTCCACTTGTCGCTCACTAGATTGCCAGCCTTGCTAAACTTTAAAAAGTTTGCTTGAATCTAAGTTTTCGACATTAAAACATTGTCGAAGTGCCAAAATTGAGTCAACGCTACTATTTCGAAACTTTTGAGATTTCTTTTTTTCTAAAAAAGCGAAAAGTGTCTGCGACATGGATGCCGTTGATTGCCCCTATTTTGTCCGTAATGGGATTTGGTCGATAATCGAAAATCGAAATTAAAATATCGATGATCGGAAGAAAATTAAAAAAACATCGATGCATCGATATAACATCAATGTTACTTCCAGCACTAGTACTGGGTATAAAATGTTTCACTGGAGACCCATGTTTTGCGTGAATCTACATTCTGGAGTAGTAATTTTTGTACTGGTAGTTTCTGATAAAAGGCCGTCTAAAAACAGATCCTTTTTTTAAACGGTTAAGAAATTACACTGCTTAGAAAAAACTATTTTTACGCAAAAAAAAGCTATTGGATTGAAATTTTTAAGAAAAATATTTGTATTAACATAAACTTTTAGAAATCTAGTTAGGGAATTCCCCTTTCTAATTTATTTTCAAGCAGCTTAAGGATTTACTTCATGTTTTTTTTTTTTTGAATGTATCTACCGTGTAAAAAAAGAATTAGGTGTATTTTTTAACTACTATTATTATATTTATTAGTATAATTACAAAGTAGTAATTAATCTTAGATTACAAATAGCTAATTAATATTCATTTCTTTTGTTATAATATAGTACTAGTATTTATACACTCACTCATATATGCATTTAACGAATCAAGCAAACAAACAAAATGGCGCCCTTTTCTTAAATATATTTTTCATGTTTTCATGTTTACGCCACAGGATGTTTGATATATGTGCTATGTACATGATATTTTCCAGACTGCGACACTTTTTGCAATCGTTTTTTTTTTCTCGAAAGATTGTGTTTTGTTTTAATGACTTGCATGAATACATAACCTTATATAGACCCTGTTGCAGGCATATTCATACATATATGTAACAACTTACAACACTCACTTGGCACTATATTGAATAAATATGCTTATTATATAGGCATTTATGTTTTATTGCTGTACTTTAATTAAGTTTTGCATGTAACTCACTTACTAATTAATAGTTCATTACTAGGTTCAAAGATTAATAAACTCATAGGCGATATGAGCATCGTATTTGAGGAACTCCTACTGTTCCACAAAATGTTGCAGAACAAAAATTACAACTTGTACTAAGTACAACCTGTTAAGCTATGTTTTTTTAATGCAAGAACTTTGAACTTTACGAAACGAAACCTTAGATTGTAATTAGTTTTTTTGTTTAAGAAGACATTATTTTTTTTTTTTTTGTTAAAATACATCATCTGCATAAAAGTTGGTGGGAGTTGTATTAGGAAGAGCCTTGATGCGGTATCTGGTTTTTGGGCGTATACGCCTGCATCCGAGATTAGTCGCATGTTAATTTCTGTCCTATTAAAATCTTTTGAAAAAAGACTTTGCACAGACCAACGCCATTTAATTACAAGGTATGCAACAAATCTTCTTGATGATTTTATAGAAATATAGACTAAAATAAAGTCCAGGAATGCCTGAATCTTCAATTCATCTTATGTGTGCGCAACTAAGTTCTCGCTGTTTTTTTGATGAAAATGTAACTTTATTATAAAAAAATGGTTATCAATGACTCATTCAAAGTATTGCCCATCGCTAGCTACAACTTTTTCCCATCTTTCTGGCAGAGTTCGAATACCTTGACGGTAGAAGTGTTCGTCTTTTGAGGCTATTCACGAATCAAGCCATTTTCCGATATCTTCATATGAATGGAACTGCTGATTAGCCAGACCATGTGCCATCGAGCGGAACAAGTAAAAATCGGACGGCGCAATATCTGGGGAATATGGGGTAGGACTTCCCATTTGAGCGTTCCCAAGTAGGTTTTAACAGGATTGGCAATGTGAGGCCGAGCGTTGTCATGCAGTAAAATCACTTTTTCGTGCCTCTGCTCGTATTGTGGCCGTTTTTCTCGCAGTGCTCGGCTCAATCGCATCAATTGAGTTCGATACCGTTCCCCAGTGATGGTTTCGCCTTGTTTCAACAGCTCATAATAAACAACACCGACCTGGTCCCACCAAATGCACAGCATAATCTTCGCAGCGTAAATATTCGGCCGAGCCAGTGACGTGGAAGCATGACCGGGTTGTCCCCAAGATTTTTTCCTCTTTGGGTTGCTGTAATGAATCCATTTTTCATCACCCGTCACGATGCGATGAAGAAAACTCTTCCTTCTTTGTCGCTGGAGCAGTTGTTCACAGGCGAAAAAACGACTCAACGTCCCTTGGTTTCAAATCATAAGGAACCAAAGTTCCTTGCTTTTGAATCATTCCCAACGCATGCAATCGCTTGGAAATGGCTTGGCGGGTAACTCCTAATGCTGAAGCAACCATTCACGGCACGTTATTTCGCTTGGAGCAGCATCTCCGTACACTTTTTGGAGCTCTCGATGCGCTTCAGCTGCCGTTTTTTTCGAACAGAACAAGAAAATCAACACTTCCCGCAAATGATGATTTTTTGGCACAAAACTAGATATTTTCACACAACCACAAGTAAATAATGCAAAAAGAAATTCACTAATGTGCCATAGCAGTTTGCTTACCATATGCCTAAGCTTCGTTTACGAAGTTTTGGGTATGTCAAAATCGACCAGAACTTTCTGCTAAAGCCATCTATTGACAAACAGCGAGAACTTAGTTGCGCACCTAATATTATATCAGTTTTCCTCACAGCATTTATGGTTATAATTTTTAAAACATGAATTATAAAATATGAAGGTTTTAATTTAATAGATTTTTTTTTTTTTTACCAGATAACTAACTTTCTTGTGAGTTTATGTTTTAACACTAAAATCATCCTTCGTCCAAATGACGACGACCGCTCCTAAAATGAACTTAACTTTTGTAATTATTATAAAATTAGTCGGTCAAACGCCTCCTTCAGTACTATTATAGAGTTCAAGCGTATTGGTTTCTTTGGAAACTTAATTTTTCTATATAGTAATCCGAATCATCGTTACTAATAAAGCGCTGCAACTCTCCATTCAAGAAATTTCTCAATTTTTTAAAAGCTAAAACTTGTCTCTTTTGACAATGACGTAAGATTTGGTTCGACAACGTTAAGAACGCCAGTTTCCAAAATTTAAAAGTATCCATTACATTCATAAGCATTTTTTTTGTTAAATGTACCAAATTGTTAAAAAAAAAAACTCAAAACCGTACAATCTTTTACGTAATTGGAGTTAAAGCAGGCCAGGATAAAAGCCAAAAAAAAAGATATTATATCTTGAAGACATTTTTGTATACCAATCGCCCACATCGTAGCTCTATAAAACCCCAAATGAGTCATTACAACTTTGACCTACGCTCGCGTCATTGCGTCAGTTCCCACGCATTATTGAAGGTAAAAAACAGTTAAAAGTCCAGCTTCAGCCTCATTCCCAGCCCCGGCAAGAAATAACTCAAAGCGGATGCTCATAATCCCACGCACAAGCAAAGTTGACATGGACAAGCAACACCCCCACAAGGAGTCGTACTGAGAGAGCGTAACAGAGAGTAGTGGGAAGCATGGCCAGGGGTTGAAGCAACAAGTATTTGGCGCTTTCGTTGTTGTTGTCGTTAATGCTGCTCATTAGGGCATCCAAAATAAAGACGGGCTACAACAAACATTTTGGACTGTTGCAGTTGGCTCAAAGCAAGCTGATCCTTTGGCTGCAACAAAAGTCAAAGTACTTGGAACTGGCCAACTACTTATGCTCATAGGTGTGTGTGTGTGTATTGGCGCTGGTACACGTTTGTAGTAGCTACAATGCTTGACATTTGAATAGATACAGCTTCTAATATTAAGGTTTTCAGCTTTTGCAATACAGCAAGTCAAAAGTGACTAATTTTTTGGAAGGCCTGTAATCACAACTGTAACCGAACAAAGTAATACGGCAAGAGGACGCAGATAAAAAAAATGTAATACAGTCGAGGCTGTGTCCGACAGTGTAATACCCTGTACCTTTTTTCTCAAAAAAAATTTATTCCTGCATATTCTTACTAAGAATTTCCAATTGGAACATTTTTTTGTTGGTGCAAAACGATATTGATACCTATAAGTTCCGCAAATTTTAACCGATTTTGATGAAAATCGAAATTTACGTCAAAGGAGTTATTTAAAGTATATGGGGATATGTTGAAGGCTGTGGAAGAAAACACGGTAAATCGATTGCGGGGGGTGGGGAGCCTGCATTGATAAAATTTGAATGTGGATTTGTTCATTAGAGGCACATGAATCAGCTTACAAAAATTGGTGGTTCTAGGTCATTTGTTACTATTATTACGTAAAGTCAAATATTGACGCAGTTTATAGGCAAGGGGAGGTGAAATTTTTACATTTTAGACTATAACTTTTGTTGTAATTGTCCGATTTTGTTTATTTTTGACACACAGATGCATGTTACCACAACGCATCGCTCTGTTAAGTTTCATTAAAATATTAAACGGTTTAGCTAAAAACTGCGAAACTCTTCTACGGGGGAACGGGGAAAGATATTGACATGATTCAACAAACTTGATCTTCTCAGGAAATATGCGCATCAGCTGGCAGTTTCGTGTCTCTAGTTCTTATAGTCTCCGAGATCTAGGCGATCATACGGACGGATGGACGGACGGACGGACTGACATGGCTCAATCGCTACCCGAGGTTATGATAAGCATTTTGGTACTATTCGACACTTTTGACACATTCGATAAAATTTTCCTATGATTTTACTAATGCTAAAAAACTGATTCTGATTTGCCGCCACAGTAAGTAATTGTTTTGAAGTTCTTGTTTTGAGTTTTAAAATTTTTGGACTTTACAGTCAAATAAAATTTATATTTCTCAAAAAATGCTTGAAATTACAAAAAGGTTGATATGCAAAATGTGATCATTTTTTCCTACACTATTTTTTTGACACATTCGATATTTTTTACAGTTCTTGTTCGGTTATAAATTTTTGAATTTTTTATATTTTCCAAAAATGCTTTAAATGACAAAATGTGACCATTTTTTACTATTCGATATTTTTGACACATTCGATATTTATTAATTCGTTAAAAATTATCTAAAATGTTATATAAATGAATGTGAAGGGAAAATTTTAAAGTTATGTAATGGAAAATATAATTTGAAATTGCAAAAAATTCAGTCAATACTTCTGAGGCATAAACTAATTTCGGAAAATTTGTGATAAGTAAGCACCTTTCCACCAAGCTATTTTGTTTTACGTTTGGAAAAAGATAATAGGGTGGATCAAAAGAATAGAGTACAGGGAATCCATCTAGAGCAGCGGTGGGCACTTAGACAAAGAGCTTTCACACGTACGAGAAAAGAGATTTTTGCCATAAAAGCTCGTCTCGTACGTGTGAGCTAGTTTTACAATGGAACGCAAAGCCTAAGTCACATGTCAAAACACGAAAGAGTACGGACTCGGTTTATATTTGGTTTTTGTTGGTCATTAAAATTTGCGAGTCTAGCTGGCGTCATATGCAATAAGTAATGATGTGAGCAAGTCATATTTTTTTGTAGGTAACCCCCTGATTGACACGATCCTATCCGAATTTTTAGGCGAAATCGCTCTGCAGAGTATAACATATACGTCCCGCAAAAAATAAAAGTCGATGATATTGTCAAATTTAATGACAACTATGCCAAAAGCAACGATTTGTGCCATTGTACCTCGGTCTTTGCGAAAGCTCTTTTTTGTTTACGCACACAGGCACAAAAAATTGCATTAGTAGTTTTGCCCACCGCTGATCTAGAGCATCATTCATTCGTCTTTGAACCAGTTTGCTATAACGTTTCCATTTGGAAACAATTTTTTTTTTGTTAATGCTTGTAGCAACCTCATAAAAAGTAACTTTTGTGGGCAAACAGTGCTGCCAATTTTTGGCCAATTGCCATGTAGATGGCGCAACTTGCAATAGATGGCGCCAGCAGTAAAAACAAAAAACTAAAACGAAATGTGAAAATCAGCTTAAAAACAATAACAAGTGAAGTAAACGAATCGAATGATAGTAGTGAGTAATGTTCCAAATATTTGAGTGGTCCTCCACTTCCTCTATTATACCTATTTTTTGCTCTTTTATAAAGTTTGTGCATTGACTTTGCCTACCCGTCATGTATTTTTCTATCAAAATAACTTGCTGCTCATTCATTTTTTGTTTTGTCTTGAATCACAAGAGGTGATGTAACTGCTGGCGCCATCTAGATGTCATGTGACCAAAAAAAAAATGTCAGCACTAGTGGTCAATAAGTCTGCGTACCAGAGCTTAATTCTTTGCCAAGAAGTTCGAGTTTTTTTTTATTTGAAAATGTTTTTTTTTTAGGTCTTTTTTCGTTACTGCGTACTGGCCCTAAAATTTAATATATTTTATTTTTTAAGTGTTTAAATACTAATTTCTTAAATTTAATTTTAAATTTTATTTTTTAATTACAAATTACGTTTGAGTTGTTTTTATAATTTTTTTCGCTTTGATTTTTAATGTTAGAAGTGAAAACTCTGAGTTTAGCATACCTAGGTCTGTCAAGTGGGGGCTGAAGTTCTCCAAGAATGAACACATATATTTTTCTTAAAATCTTTTCCAACAGCTGAAGAAAATCAGAAGGTGTCAGAAATTTTTTGAAAGCATGCATTATTTTCAATACCACACCGGACGTTACTTTTCTTTTGGCGGACTCAGACCTCTTTCTTTGTATCATTTCGATTTTAGGTATGTTAAGATATCACTTTAGTATGTTGGTCAGATCAAACTATGAAGCACCTGTAGTGTAAGCACGAGATTCTCCTATGGAAGTGCGTCAAGATATTGGATAGACATTATACCTATCTAGATATAATATTTTGAATCCTATGGTGTACCCAGAAAAAATAATTAATCACCAATTAAGATTTATTTTCGAGACCCTATGCTCCACCAGATGAGAAGGACGGCAGTAGTAATAGTAGTAGATTTATTTACTTTCATAAATTTAATTAAATACATTAAGTTGAAAATATTGTTTTTAAGGATATAAGATACTATGGTTGAGGCTTTGTGTATTCTCGTAGCAATCGTAGGAATTTCGAAAGCACCCAATGGACATTATTAATAAATCGAATGAGAGTTGAATGAAATTGGGTTTTAAAGTGTAACCTCCATTTTAGAATTCTAAATGCGTTTAAAGAAATCGCTAACGTTTAGTTCTTATAAAAAGGCAAAGGAAGTAAAGAGAACTCTTGGGGTAACTTTTTATCTTAAAAGATATTTAGAAATAAAATTTATGTTAGAATAGGTGCCTATTTAAATGCATGGAACTGTATGTTTGTATGTGGGTGCTTAATAGCACTGCTGCAGGCCAGTCTACATATATTTTTATGTACTATAATTACAACAACAACAACATCTAGGACATGACGCGTAAATCAAAAAATGAGCTGGAAAAGAGCATTTCACTGTTGGCCAATAAGTAGTTGCCCCCCGGTTCTTGCTGGTGCTTGTTGCTTTTTAAGTGGCTGATTAACAAGCATCTGTAATGTTTCGTTATTGTAAAAAAAAAATAATTATTATATATGTATTGAGATGAACTGCCAAGACCAAAAAAAAAAAAGAGCTGCAAAATGGCAGCACTATAAAAGCAAGTAGCACATAAAGCCAACGTTTCAGTTGAAATTTCAAAGTTCGAGTCAGCTACAGCCACGGCCACGGTAGTTGGAGCAGGTGCAGAGTACTAGCTCAAAGGCGCCAAGTGACACTAATTAATTTTTGCGACGTTCAACGTCAACGTCAGCAACATTTAAGCCCAGCAACAATAACAGCAGTACAACAACAGCAACAAAGCACATTTTGGCCATGCTCTTGCCGCGCGTAAGTCAACACCAATGTTGGCAACAAAATGCATTGCCTACTGCCAGGCGCCGTCGCCGGAGCAGCAGCAGCCACAAACTTAAGCCGAAACATTCCCAGAGCAGTATGTCTGCAACATCCATCCATTGCTTCCAGGGCACACACTATTTGCCAGCTTTATTGATTGTTTTGCTGGTGTTATTGCAAAACATAGAGCTGCATATGTGCCGCCAATTGACGCCCCATGATAAGCAGCCGCTTCTTATGCTAAAGGATATGCCCGAGGATAACAGCATTGAGGAGCGACGCTCGAGAATTTCGGGTAGCGCAGCAGGCGATTTGGTTGAAATTGATGAAGATAAACGCGCGGTTGTGCATAGCCAACCGGAGGAGATCTTTAATGCACCTCGAGTTGGTGATATGGATATGAGCTATGATGAGTACCCGGTAAGCAGTGCGTAAGACAAGGGCAAAATGGGCATACAGCGACTATTGGGTGCACTACATCTTAGTAACTTTAAAGCAAGTTTGGGATTTAATGTGGTGAAAAATTAGAGTTTTTTGCTTAATAGAAACTTTGAAGATTCGGGCAAGTTCCAACTGTTGCATATGCTGTACCACAGCCATTTGAGTTTGGAAAGAATCGATAACTAGTGGGCGCAATCGAGAAAGATTTCGATTTATTTATTCAAAATAATAATTAGTGCTTCATGAGTTTTGTAAATCCATAAAAGAATTTTGCTCGCGTAAACGTTTGATTTTATTTTTGGCATTCGTATACTTTTGTATCTTTGGTCACACTTTTTTGATAGGCATGAACAATTTATTTCTTTTATTTATACATATTAATTATTATACATAAAAAAACATTAAAACTTAATAACTAACTAGAAAACAAGAGTGCTAGCTGCTAGGGCCATCGACTCTGGGATGAACAAAATATCGTTAAAAGAGGGAATTTAATAAAAACAAAATTAATTTTTGGTGCTTAAAATTTTAACTTACACAATTTTTGTTATATTTTTTAGTTTAAATTTTTAAACAACACAACAGTAGGTTTTAATGGAAACTTTCTGTTTTACCTATATTTTTTTTTTTTTTATTATTATTTAGTACATTTACTTATTGCCACCAAAAAAAAAATAAAATAAAAAAAAAAAAAAAAAAAAAAAATTTTTTTATTTTTAAGTAAAAAAAAAAATAAGTTTTTTCATCTTGATATGTAAAGAGTCATCAATCTTGAGGTTCTTTTTTTAATTAAAAAAAAACCAATAATTTCAAATGAATCGAAAAATCTTTGTTATCAATAGAAAAAACCATTCTTGCCATTCACTTTTTAAAGATAATACGTAGCTCAACCATGCGAAGGTTCCAATTTTCGATGACGCGTTCGAGCATAATCGGCGGTATCTCGCGAATAATAGGGGTAATGCTTCTTTCTTTGCTGGCTTAGCCACAAACACTTTAGACTTCACGTAGCCCAAAAGACAAAGTCTAACCGATTGATATCACACGATCTTGGTGGCCAATTCACCGGTTCGGAGCGTGAAATTAATTGTTCACCGGATTGGTTCCATAAAATGGCCTTAGCGCTCGAAACACATTCTTTACAGAACGCGAATTTTCGTAATATAATTGTACGTTTTGTAAACGTTGTTCGGGTGTAAGTTTTTCCATGATGAAATGGCAATGTAAACTGAATAAAAAACACATGGCGACTTGACAGTACTCACGCGTGATTTATCAAAAAAACCCTGCTGAAAAAAACCTCAAGATTGATGACCCTTTATAAAAACATAAAATATTTGATCTGACAATATCAATAATAGAACCTCAACAATTTTAATAAAGAAAATATTTAGTTTTCAAAATTATTGAAAAAAACCTCAAGATTGATGACCCTTTATAAAAACATAATAAATTTTTCAACAATTTTAATAAAAATTAAAAAAATTATTATTTTTATTTTTTTTTATTAAATTAAATCATTTAAGAAAATACATTTTTATTTAAAATTCGCGAAGTAACTCATTTTTTTTTTTATAAAAATTGGTAATAAAAAATATTGCAAATTTTTCATTTTATAAATAGAAAATAAAAGACATTTCGCGCCAATCAAAATGATAATTTTTTTTAAATTATTGAAAAAAAAAAAATACAATATAATCAACTTTTATTTAAAAATGGCGAAATAAAATTTTTTTAATTTTTTTTTTAAATATTTAATATTAAAATTTTTGAAAATTTGTATTTTACAAATGGAAATTAAAAGAGATTCCGCAATTCCCTTGGTTTAAAAGATATTTAATTTAAATTTTTATTTTGTAGGACTTTCAATTTTTAAATTGCAAGTTTTTGGATTATTTTTTATTTTCAATTAATAAAATAAAAAATTAACAATAATTTAATATTATTTTTTTAATACATAATACTTTACTACATTAAAAATAAGAGTTATTTTGTGAGTTTTAAATACAAAATTAATATTTAACTATTATATTATTCGATTAATTTTTATTTTTAGGTCAAAAAATAAGAATTAAAACTCAATTTTTTTTTTTAAATAAAAATGAATGCTCTTTTGGATAGTGCTTTAAAAATTATTTGTAAGTTAATCTGAAAAACTTTTTTTCAAATTGTTTTTTTAACTTTATAGCTCTTTAATTTGGATCCTTGAAAAAAGTTTGGTTGGAAACGAAAAATCCTTTTAAAATTTACTAAATGAAACTTGTGAACTACTTCGAAATTTGTAGCTTCATATTCTTTATTTTGATCCCTGAAAAAAGTTTAGTTGGAAACGAAAAATCCTTTTAAAAATTTACTAAACGAAACTTGTGAACTACAACGAAATTCTTTTTCTTTCTTGGTTTTGGCGCTTCTAGTCCTAAAAACTACAACAAAAAATGTTATTTTTTGGTCCCGATAATACGTGATTCATACAAACTTTGCTAATTATGTAATTTTTACAAAAAAAGTTTGACGGTTTTATAGTAGCTTTTTGTCGAGAAATTATCGACAAGCTTTTGGTTAGGCAATTTTCTAAATAAATAACATTTTTCAAAAGTGTTTGAAATATAGATAATTTTCTATTATTACTGTCTTTGGCCGTTATCGTTGTTGCTATAAAAATTGTCTGCTTACTTTGTCCACTAGATGGCGCGAGTAAGTTGTTGTCGCTAGATGGCGCTAGCAAGTTTGTTGCATACTTAGAGTTCAAAATAATAAAAATATTATTTTATTTATTTAATATTAGTTAAACATATTTAATGTAAATATTTTATTGAGCAAACTTCAAAACAGAAGTTAGGGATACGGTTGAGGATACGGATACGTCCCTGCAAACTATTTCATACATACAACTCCCTAGAGCGCGATTTTAAGGCGTATTTTTAAATTTATCTTTATTATCTTTATTAAACCAGAAAGAGAATTTACAACTTTGTAAGCCACAGCGATTTGAGGTCAAATAACAATTCAAAAATGTATTTTGTCACTTTATTAATTTTTTATTTATTTTATGTGGTTTTACCCGCCTTTTCCTGGAAGTAACATTTTTTATTTGGCTAAAACCTTATTCATCCCTTACTCTAAGTGGCCGTTGAATAAAAAAACAAACGCAGTGTCTTGTCTTTTGAATGCGTTTTGGCTTACACAATTTGTAATTGTATATTTTGCATAAGATTGTTAGGCCTAGGGGCAAAATTTTTGTTGAAAATTTTTAACACACTTTTTGAGGTCACAAAAAGTAAGTTCAAGTCTAGCTGACGTCAGCTAAGGAAATTTCTGGAATCACGTTTGGGTAATGTGATAAAACAATGCGTTGTAGATGTTACATGGCGTATACGTAATAAATACCTGACTGATTGGCTTGGTTGGAGGATTTTTTTTTTTACCATTCTATACGGATTAAAATAAATGGCTAAAAATATATTTAACAATGGTCACATGACGTTTGTTAGCGTAATAGTTTTTTCTTTTTAATTGGTTCAACACTGCGTATACTGAATATGTAGTATAGCGCATACGCAATTAATTAAACCTGACTTTTTTCTGCGTCATATAGTCATAATTGCATGAAGAACTGTGTGTAAGGAAAAAATATAAGTCAAACTGAAAATTGTTGCATTCCATTCAGACTATTAGGGATTTTTGGTAGAAACAACTGACAAAGTTTAAAAGCCTAAAAGCTTTATCAAGCAAAAACAAAGCACAAACGTTTGACATTGATACATTGAAAAAAATTATGCACATTATGCGTTTTAACATTTTTTTCTTTTATTTTTAAGTCTCTAAGAGACAAGAATTCTCAACTGATTCAATTTCACTGATCAGCTGTATCTTTAGGGATATAAACTTTTATAAAAAGCCGATATTGAGTTAGAAGCGTTTCCCAAACCAATTTAGCATTTTTTAATTATAACTCAAAATTCTTCATTTTAACTTCATTCTTCCACATTCTGTGATACAGACAAACAAAAAATTTTGAGTTTTTTCCAAACAATCCCGCAAAACGTCTAAGTCCCAAACCATTTCCCAGAATGCATTAATATATCAACTCAAAACTTGCTTTAGTTGTTAGATTTGCTCGTGGAAGCTCCCACAATCGTATACCAGACTGATTGCATTTTTTTTATTTTTACGCTTAACATTAAAAGCTCAGCATAACTACATCCTGATCCATATATTATTATTCAGATGATAGTGCCCAAGCGCGCCGCTCTACTGCTAGATCGTTTAATGGTTGCACTGCATCATGCCTTGGAACACGAACGTAAATCCCAACGCATAAGTGAGTTCTATGGCAATAAAAATATACTCAATCTTAAGCCCAATGATTACAACAATGAACTGGAAATGCAACAAGTCGAAGATGGTAAAATATAAGAAAACTTATATCAAATTATGCAACACTGTATTTTGTTATTATACATAATTAAACAGGCTCCAATAGCAATAGCAACAATAACAACATGTATAGCGACGATGATCCGAGCGTGATTACGGATTATGACTTTAAAGATTTAAGTCAAATAAATCTCGCCACCGGCGGCGAAACAGTAAGTTGGAAATTAAAACCTAAATCTCAATTTAAGACATAAATTAGTACGACATGTGTAAGAAAATTTCAGTTAATGCCAAAGAGCTTTCAGAGAAGAGCGAATTTGATCAACGGCGGCGGAGTTGGAGCAACAGAAGGCGTAGCTTTATTAGCAAATACCGCAGCGCTAGAGGGCGCCAGCAGTCTGAGCAATACGGGCAACAGACGTCTAAATATGGGTACCGGTGGACGCATGTATTGGCGTTGCTATTTCAATGCAGTGAGCTGTTTTTGAGCAAAATGCATCCTAAGCTCAAGGTTTTAAAATTTTACGCCCCTACCAACAACAAATCCTCATAACTTCATCTGACATCATCTTGAGTTCGTCTACTGTGAAAGTTGTTCGCGCATTTAACTGAAATCAAAACTAAAAAAATCCCAAAGACAACCAAAACAAAAAAAAAAAAGCAAAAATCTGACTTTGTATAAATATTTTCATAAAGCTGTCTGTATGTGTATGCGTTATAAGAATGAAATAAAGTTTATGCTCTCATATAGTAAATATAGTATATACATAAATAACTCAAATTCATAATAATCATAAATATTTCAGATCGTGAGAATTGCAAGCTAAGCCAAGTGCATAAATATTATTGGCATTATATCAATATAAATTAGCATTCATTAATTTCCACACGCTCCACTCATTGTTGAGTTTTATTTTTTTGTGGCATGCATTTAGCTCGTGGTAATAAAAGGTAACATATTTTATCGAAAATTCAGTTGAAATATATTTTTTGCTGCTGATAAGCTAAGTAGTAACATATTTTTGGGGAGTAGTATTATCAAAGGTGATTTCCAATTGAATGTTTATGCTTAAATGCGAACTTGTCAAGGAAATTTATCCAAATGTATCTCGATTAAAACGCAACCGAGGGGTGGCTTTCAAAGAATGGAAATCGTTTTCTAAAATTATGCCTTAAGCGTTTCCCACGAAGTTTGTAACTTACATTTAGTATCCACTTAAGACTTCATTGCGTATGCGTTATTTTATATAGAATTCTACACTCGAATGAGATATGAAATTTTGTTTTATTGGCAATCAACCGATACAAATAAGGTTATGATCCAGTACTGAGTAAATAAAATTAATCGCTACACATTAAACATAATTTAGTGTGATAGGGCTTAAATTACCATATACATATTAACAGATTTACACAATATTTACAAAAAAAAATTTACAAATAGATTCGACTCAATCTACTAAATATCCAGGTGCTTATAATCCGAGAGAGCAGAGGATAGTGAGATTCATATAACTTTAAGCATGTCCTCATAAAATATAGATAGGAATCACAAACTACTAAAGCGATTTAGATTATATGACTACTTCTGAGGCCACATGGGTTGAGGCGTTTCAGGAGTCTTCGCGGTCTATGATCGGCCAGGGCGCAAGCAAGAGAATTTAGGTGGGATCTTAAGCGATTCGCGTAACGATCGCTTATTTTATTTAACAAGTCACCCACAAAAGGAATGCCTAGTTCTTTGTAGAGGTTGCGATTACGGAAATACCACGGGGCATCAGCAATTTCGCGCAAGGCTTTATTTTGCAAAATTTGTATTTTTTCATATTAGACTTAGCTGCGGTTCCCCAGACTTGAACTCCATAATACCAAGTTGGCATCTTATAGAGAATGCTTTAATGTTTTCATGGAATAGTACAGTTTCACAATATTTATTTATATAACTATAATGCATTTGGCTTGGTGTTATACCATATATTAATTCAAATAAAGTTAGTTCTTCGGCATAGAAGTATATTTTTCTTTATTATAGCCAAGATCTATTAGCCACTTAAAAAAACGGAACTAAATTGCGAAAATTTTACTATAAACATTTCTCTGAGTTGGCCACGGCTATCTTTACCGTATATGAGACAACATTGCGTATACGTAATTTTTGAAATGCTTTTATAGAGCTCCAAATTTTTGATTTTGATATTGATAGCACGCATAGAACTTGAACACAATTTTCGACCTATTTGGCTGCGTTTAACTTTACCGGCCATACGAGACTGCATTGCGTATACGTAATTTTATACAGAAGTCTCATCATTTTTAATTGCACACTCAATATGTTGATACCAAGAGTGTTTATATTCAAACACAGCTTTAGGACAGTTTTAAGATATTTATTTATATAGTTATTAAATAGTTGGTTTAGTGATTTATATGAATTTTAATAAAGTTAGTGTTCCGGCATTGAGATAGATTTGTCTTGGCTTAAACAAATATCTAGAAGCTGCTCAATACAAATTGGCACATTTTTGCAATAAAGTCAAGAAATGCTTTACTAATCTGGTCACGATTTGCTTTATGGTCTATATGAGACTACGTTGCGTATACGCAATTTTTCGAAATGCTTGTACAGAGCTCAAACTTTTTAAATTGATTGCACGCAAAAAAAATTGTTAACCTATCTGGCCGCGGCTATCTTTACCGTCCATGTGGGACCAAATTGCGTATACGTAATTTTTTATTAAAAATTCTCCACAAAGGAGAAAGATTTTACTAATATAGCGAGTAAAAATGTAGGTTTTTTCATTATAAGTTGTTTACGTTTTTTGATCAATAGAGTGACGTGGCTTAACTAAAGCTTTCTCAAAGCCTAACAAATATCTTTTGAAAAAGTGAAATACACAGCCTCAAGAATATTTTAATATAATTACATACTTATTGGGCATATTCCGTTAAAAGTTAGTTTTTATTATACAAAACACATTATGTTGCTTAAATTTTTTTTTAGGTAGAATGCAAAACGAGTTTACAACAAAATTTAAAAATAAAATAAAAAAATAATTTAGCAAAAAAAATATTTATTTAACAAATTATATTTAGGAAAAAATTCCTCAAATTAAGATTAAGAACTCACTGGATGCCGGATAATTAACTTAAAAGTACGGACATGAGCCTTCCAATATAATTTGGCATCCGAGTAGTTTTCAAGTGGCCAAGGTGTGTCTCTAGTAAAAAGTTAAGGACATTGGCCAGTCGTTTCATTGTCATTTTACTAAATGTTCCACTGACTGGCCCATGATAAGGTAAGGGGTATATTTAGTTTGCGCAAATCCATATCATCTATATCAAGAGTTGGTGACTGCGCCTGACTTATGATCCTTAAACGACATTAATACTCTGATACCCTGCAGCTTAAAATAGACGTATGTATATAAAGTTCGTGCAAATGCATATAACATAAAAAATATGACGTTTAAGCCAGCCCCAAATCTATCCCCTACATGATTAAGAGGGCAAAATAAATGTGTGTGCTCATGCCAATATCTTACAAATTATAACTTCAAACTTGAGATAAAATAAATTTTATTTATATGTAAAAGCTTTAGTTGGTATCAGAAAAATGCGCGAACTAAACATATCTTTCGATTAATCTGAATTTATGTAAAATAAAACACTTAATATTGAGCAATTAAGAGGCCATAGCTTCAGAGCAGTATATTGTTAAACCTAAAGTCGCCTCAAGTCCTTAAGTCCTCCAGAAATAAATTTTTTATACCCTGTTCAGTATGGTACAAAGGGTGTATTAAGTTTGTGCAAGCCGAAAATGTATGTAACATGCAGAAGGAGAAGTCGGAGACCCCCCAAAGTTACCTAAAGCGTGATCAGGGTGACTAGAGAAGTCGATATGCCCATGTCCGTCTGTCCGTCTATCCGTCTGTCTGTGTGAACGCCTAGATCTTAGAGACGTTAAGAGCTAAAGCAACCAAATTTTCAGATTAGATGCTTTATTATGTCAGGGGAGACAAGCTTATTTTACTTTTTCGATATCAGGGTTATACTAATAGCTCCCATTGGAGTGTTTCAGAGGAACTCGAAAAAAAAACAAAAGTTTTAGATGGATAATTCGTTTGTTTTACTATATCATATAGCTCCCATAGGAACGATCGGTCAAAAAAACATTTTTGGTTCAAAACTAGTCTGTTTTTGGTTGCTTATGAAGGTATCGAACCTAATTTGGCAATCAAATGCCTTTTGGTGTTCTTATGCAATATACCAGATTTTATTGCAAGCAGTGGTACAGGGTATCCCTAAGTCGTCCGCGCCCGACTTTAACGTACACCATCTTTTATAATTTTTTTTTTTATCTCAAGTATTTTATTTAATGTACTTCTGAGCTCAATTTGTATCCCAAACTTCATTATGATAATTTGGTTACAGTGTTTTATCAATGGTTCATTAAGAAATTTCGGATAACTCTCAAAAATCCAAGGTTAAAAACAAACATTTATAACGTCCCGATAAGGTACACCCCGTGGACTGCTTAAAGCAGTTCATTTTAAATGCACATTTTTGACGTTTTTTCTGCTGAAGAAAAAAAGTTGCTGACCAGTTTAACTGTCACTGCTTGGAGCTGCATTAAATAATTAAATTTTCCAACGAAATGTCCATTTACGATGAAGGCCATTAGACTTATTCACAAGGTTTTTCCTGTGTGGCTTTTTGTGTGGCCATGTCACTTGTACTTAAGCTGCTTGTCCTGAACTCTTTTGGTGCAATATTCAAAGGCATTTTACCGGTTCGATATGCGAGCTTTCATTTTTTTAAACATCAATAAATAAAAGTAAGTGAAATACTCGTATGCTTATGCATATGCCACTACAGATAACATACCACACAACTTATGAGCCACTTTTATGTATATTTTGTAGGTTCATATGGAAGCATGTACGGTTGGACATATCTGTATCAATTTCCTTTGAACTCCAGTTCATATTGGAGTTAACAAAAACTTTACATTAGATACAGTATATACAAATAGTTTGGTCTAAAAAGTTCTTGCTTGAGACCTCTTTTTTGTAAGCTAAAATAATTCGTAACAGCTTGTCCAGCTTTGGCAGTGAACAAGTTGAACGTAGGAGCCGAGCAGGAGCTATCAAAAAACTTGATTTCCTTTTACATATACTTCAAACCCCACATTTTTCTGCTCTATTAAGTGACTTATTTTATTAAAGCAAGTGATATTATTTAATTACATGTTAGTTTAATTAATTAAATTTTAAAAATTTTGTTTATTGCCTATAATAATTTATGTATATAGGCCGTCAGCTAATAGGTATCATAAGGGGATCAACGTGTAACCACTTTGTGTGGTACACGCTGTAATTGTGATACAGCGTATAGTGCGTCTATACTCTCCCCGTGAGGGTGGCCTGAAGCAGTGCCTTGGCATGGTCATGTCTCTGTCTTGGATGCTGACTAATTGTAGTCGGGCAAAGAGAAGAACACTCTTTCATAAAAAATTACCCCAATCTAAGGTGGAACATCATAAGCCCACAGATGCATAGCCGAGGGGGTGCTCGGTCGCTCTGGATACCTGTCAACCTCCAGTTTTAATCTTTGACCTCCCACGGCATCTCGGGCCATCCCGTGAGCGACATCTCCGTCCTGAGCATTAACCCTATCTTATGGATACTTCTTATATTTCAGTTGAGTTTGATGACACTCTAAAAGCATCATCCCAAGGAGAAGTCTGCACGGCGACCTCTCTGTGTACTTTTGTGGCTGATGTGCCGCAGCCAGCTCCCTTAGTAGTGCTGTTGGACATACTAAAGGGACTCGCGCTCAACCACCCGAATCTGTTCAAGAACAGCCGGTACACCTTCCACCGAAAGGACCACTGCTTCTTCATCAGCAGCTAGAGGTGACGGCCTTTAGCTCCGAGGAAGAACTCCTGGTCTCTGACGGAGTTGACAATTTGAGTGTAGTCTCGCATAAGTCGTCTGGCACCAGCATCGGAGCCACAATCTGCAGTCAGAGCCTCCTTTCGAAAAACTCAGCTCCCGGGAGAAGAGACTCTTTAAAGCCGCTCTTGGCAAAGGACTCTGCGTCAAAGATGAAATAAGCAAAACATTAATACTGATTTATACGGGCGGACAGACGGACAGACAGACAGACAGACGAACAGACGGACATAGACAGACGTACATGAGCATATCGACTTCTCTAGTAACCCTGATCATACTTTAGGTAACTTTGGGGGGTCTCCAGCGACTGCTTACTTACGTACATTTTCAGCTTGGACAAACTTAATACAACCTTTGTACCATAAGGTACAGGGTATACAAATAAATTGTCTTCGTTCCCTAATCAACTTGCTTATTTAGTTCCGCACTCAACGGTCAAGCACAACTCAGAAAAATTTACTTTCAGCCCGCTAAACATTGTATCTCATTCGTCCAATTGAAGGATGACTGAAGGCAAAATAAAATAATAATATAATAAAATTTATCGAGCTTCTTCAGACAGATAGTCCAACAAATAAAGAAATAAATTATATAAAATTTATAAAAATTATAATTTAGCTTGTCACAACAAAAGTTTTCAAAGCATCGAATAATTTTATTAAAGAGACTTGAAAAACTTAAGATTACTCTCTAATAAAAAGACTGTTTGGATTGAATGCCTTGTTAGAGTTAGAGCACCCAACGAGGTACTTCAAAAAATGATATTAAGATACTTGTTAAAATCAAACACAAAATACTGATTAAAAATACCAACATCTTTAAAAAATTCGACTATTTGGCAAACAAGTGTTGAGAAAAAGTTCAAAGCGAGAAATTTTATTCAAATTTTTTTGTCGTACCCGGATTTAGTATCCTAATTTATTTGAGCAAGGCATATTACAGCCCACTCATTCATCATAAATCTAAGTCAAAATAAGCTCAAGTTCTGTCTAAGTATCGGTTGCAGCTGTGAAAACCCTTCGCTCTCTTGTCATACCTATACGATACATATCGATTTCTTGTTTCACATCATATACTACATAATATCGTCAACCTGCAGCCCCTTCCCACGCAGAATATTTTCCTTTGAAACTTTGAACTATTTATGCAAGGAACAATCAAAGTTAGTTGAAGCATCCGCAAAGTAGTAAAACTTTGTTGCATATGATTAGTCGTAACCTCACCAGATAAGTTATCTCTCTAAAGTCACTGCATATAAATTATTTAAACATTTATTATTGCAAGCCACGTAATTGACTTTATGGCCAAGTTTAATTGGCTTGCAGCAAACAACTTCTGTTGCACACACGCTGACTTGCAATTTTTGAAGACGCAACTATTTAAACAAGTTTATTTATTGAGCAATTATTAATATAAATGATGTGCTTAATATAAACTGTCATTTAATTGCTACCCAGCTAATTGATGAGGTGTTAAAATAATATAAAACCAAAAAAAAAAGAAAAATTGTATCCAAATATAGCAAAAAACAAGCTGGGAACTTGTGCCGTGAGTGCGTTATCAGAAGAGCTAGACGTCATAAATCTTCTCGTGTAGCTTTTGTCAATCAATTTGAATTCGACTTTGACACTGTTCTTGTTGTTGTTATACCTGTTACTCAAACGGAAGCCTTGGGTATTAACATTTAAGAGCATTAGTCGCGATAGCTCATAACTCGTTGTAACTACGTCATAGATGTTAAACGTTGCTGCGCCCAAAACTATGCAGCAAAAAGGCAGGAAAATGGCTAATCAGCAAGGTTGGCAACAGGTGCGAATG
Source organism: Chymomyza costata (assembly GCA_018150985.1). Classification (NCBI taxonomy): domain Eukaryota; kingdom Metazoa; phylum Arthropoda; class Insecta; order Diptera; family Drosophilidae; genus Chymomyza; species Chymomyza costata. Next base: position 5,294 of record JAECWU010000137.1, on the reverse strand, counting down.
TTGCACGTATTCGTATTCACCACACAAGCCGGCCAAGTTAGCAACATGGCCTTAACAAAATGGTGAATATAGTCAATATACACGCACATTGCTCATACGCAGCGTGCACCCAAACATACACAGTGGAGTAGTTGGCTGTTTTGGTTAGCGGGGGTGTTCAAAGTTTCAATTCAATCAATCACAATCATTTTTATTCTTGGAAGCTGTTCTTATATGGTATGACAAAAAGTAGATTTTAGGTTATTTACAGGCCTAAAATGTCTACATTCTTCCCAAAGTCTTGTAGGAATTTAAACGTTATCAGAAGGTCCGGCATAGATCGCGTAATCGATCAACTAGCTTTAAAACTGACAAATCGCTAGTGGGTGCATATTTGGTATTTGTGGATCCTTTTCCACGATTTGGCGTAGTAAGATGATATGGATTGGTCTACGGTTCTACGAGAACTTGGGATGAACATTTTGAACTTGGAATATTTTTTTTTAACTTTTTTGAATGGTTTTCAGTCTTTAGACTTCGGAACTACGGGTTCCTTTTGTTTTTTTTCACTTAGGAGATTATCGATCTGCGTGTAGGATTTTCTCCTTCCCTAAGACTTTGGCGTTCCAATAAGATAATAATAAAATTGAGGAATTGTCTATGGCTTTATCAGAGCTTTATTAGAAAATTTTATATTTGGAATATTTTTTAAACTCTTTTTGAATAGTTTCTTTTTCTTTCTTTTTACTTAGGAACTAATAGTTCCTCTACGTGTAGAACGCACTACTTTCAACTTAGGTAAATTTCTTCTACGAGAAGCTTAAAAAATATTTTGAATTTGAAGTATTTGTAAAAAATTTGTGGAATTATTTTGAATTTAGTAGCTTCGTGTTATTTCAGTTCTTTTACTTCAAAACTACTCGTTAATTTTTTTTTCGTTTTACTTAGGTATTAATCGTTCCTCTAAATGTAGGACTTACTTACTTTCTTTTTCTTAATACTCGTTCCAATATGATATAGGAGAAAATTGAGGATCTGTGTACGGTTCTTGAGAAAACATTTTATAATTCAAATATTTTTTAATAATTATTTGAATTGTTTTCATTTATTTTTGGTTAGGAACTTAAGTAGTTCTTTTTACCTAGCAACTAGTCGTTCCTTTCTTTTCCTTTTACCTAGGAACTACTTGTTGCCTTCTTGAAGTTTTTTTTTTACTAAGGTACTACTCGCTTCTTTCTTTTAGTTTTTTTGACTTTGGAACTGTTCGTTTCTCTACATTTGTATTTTTTTCATTTTCCCAAGACTTTTCCGTGCCTTTTACTTTATTAAATATTTCTTCGTTTTTACTTTGTTTGAATACATTCCATTTCATTAAAGGCTGACATTTTCTTAACTTTCTTCATTGTTGTGTTGTCGGGATTTTGTGGCAATGTATTGAACTGACTCTATTTGAGTTTGCAATCTAAAATATAAAATGTAATATAAATATATAATATAAAATTATTATTATTTATATTACTTCACATAGGAACTACACAAGGTTTCCTTTGTACTCGTGAACTACTTGTTCCTTAATATCAAGAAACTATGTACTTGTTCCTATAGGTAGGTACTACTTGTTCTTTTTCACTTAGGAACTACTGGATCCTTTTCACTTAGGAACCACTTGTTTCTTTTCACTTGGAACTACTTCTTTCTTTTCAATAGGAACTACTTGTTCCTTTTCACTTAGGAACCACATGTTCCTTTTTTTCTTAGGAACTACTTGCTCCCTTTTAGGTCCTTCCTTTCCCTTTTAGCTACTTGTTCGTTAAGTTCATTGAAACTAAGCACATGTTGTGTCTTAGTTTGCTTTTTACTTCAAAAGAACTTGTTCCCTTATACTAATGGCCTTTCCTTTCTTCACTTCTTGTAAACTAGAATTAGAACTACTTTTTTTTTATTCTTTGCATCTTACTCTTATGATCAATATGTTCACTAGGTCAAAAAATTTGACGAAATGTTCTCCGCTGTTTGTTAATGTTTATCGCGCGCTTAGGCTATTTTATGGAACCAATTCGGTGAACAACTAATTTCACGCTCCGGACCACTGAATATCACACCGTTAGACTTTTTCCTTTGGGGCTACGTGAGGTCTAAGGTATTTGTAGATAAGCCAGCTACGATTGAAGCATTAGAGGCGTCAAGATCGATCGGCCCTGTTCAAAAGTTCACTTCGAAAACTCGGCTTTTGAAACTGTTCCACATCTAAGTGGTTCAACTGAAGACTTAATTTGTTTTAAACTAGGAAATGTTCATTTTGCTCCATGCAGATTTTTCTTATTTCTTATTTCGAAGTTAGTTTCTGGAATCAGTCATCCCAAGAAATATTCTTATTTGTCAAAAAAATGTCCAATTCTTTCTTCTAGTGGTACCCTATTACTATTTCTATTAATTTGTCAAATCAGTGGTCCCAAGAAATATTCTTATTTGTCAGAAAAATGTCCAATTCTTTTATACGCGTATTAAAGCAATTTTTCCCGCGGAAATGTTTCGTATAAACTCAACATTTCTTTGTTTATTAAGCTCATATGTTTAAAAATTCATACTATGGATTTTGCAACTCAAATACAGTTTTTATTTGCCACTAGGTGAGATTGATCCCCCAAACAACTCCCCCTGTCTACGTCACTGCATACACAGCAGCACAACAAGTGTTGCAGTATCGTTTAACAAAAATGTCGCAATGAGTGTTATCCTCCGCCCTACTGTTTCTAACGCCCGCTGCCACGCCCCCTGGGCAACTTCTAAGCGCAGCACGTCGCTCTTCCTGCGCGTGCTTCCTGCTGCCGACGCGTCGCTGCGCCGTCGCCTCGCTGCCTCTGCCGCTGCCGCTGCCACTGTCACTGCTGTTGCTGCTGCTGCTGCTGCCATTTTGTATATAAAGCCAGAGCCTTGCTGAGTTAACATCGAGTTAACAATTTCACTTCTTGGCGTACACATCAACACCGAAGCAGCACCCCAAGGATCTTCGAACAAGTGCAAATATTCGAACTTGAGCAAATATTTTAACTCAGTCGTCGTCGGTCAAGCCTATAAATTAACTAGCTTTGGAAGCAGAGTAAATTCCCAAATCTAATAAAACAACAAAGCGCGCACATTTCGACACATTTTTGTTTTGCGTCCCATCTAACCGGCGCCAAGCTTTGCAGTTTTTCCGACGCTATTTGAGTTACCTACCAAAAACAAACGGTAAGTTTAGTTCCTGTTAACGGTAACAGTTTCCGTTGCCGTTGTAATTGTTTTACTTAATGTGTTTGTTGTACGATGTTAATCGGTTTGGCAGCTCAGCTTGATTAATTGAAATCTAAGACTGGGTGTTTTTTTTTTTTTTTGGGTTCGGAACAGGTCAAAAGGTACTTTATGTGACAGCTAAAGAATTATAGGCGTAACATATTTGACAAATTTCATGCAACTAGTGTGTGTAGGTACATACTCCGTATAACATAGTTGGTATTGGTAGTAGGTGTTAGGCTTCAAAGAGCTGGATGTCAGATGAAGCTTAGTGGAATTTAATTAAGAATTTTTAGTGTTTCTATTTTGTTGTTGTGACAGGTCACAGTTGAATTTTAGACAAGCTCAACATTTCGACAGCCCTTGGAATTGTGAGCAAGATTAATGAAGCTTGCTTGAGTGGGATAATAATTTATGAAATATTTATGCAAGGGTTTAGTTTGGCAAAAAAGTGAAACCTTTTGTAAAATGTCTGATGCTAACAATTCTTTAAAAATTTTAAATAAATAATTTGGCATATAAGAAGTGTCAGCAACAGGGCATTCATAACTCTCTTCACATATTTAATATGTGCACAAAAAAATTTAAGTTATAAAATTTAAAAAAAAAAAATTTGTTGAATTTTTAAAAATATCTCTTGCCAAGAATTTTTGATTATTTCATTATAAATAAATACTTTTGAAGTAGGTGGTCGTAAAAGAGTATTACAATCATTTTACTCTCAGAATTCCTTTTACATATTTTATATGTAACCAGTTATGCTTAAAATGATAAGGAAGCCAACAAATTTTGAAAACTCTCTTATTTCAAAAATTCTTTAATAATTTTGAGTTGGTTTGTGATTAAGTGGTCGAAACAGTGCACTCAAATTTTTTTGTCTAGAAAGAAATTTTTTTTTATTTTTTGATTTTTTTTTTTAATTTACTCATTAATTTCGTAATCAATCGAACTTTACGAGCCATGAAAAAAACTGTAGAAAAACAATTTTTAAAATTTTTGAATATACGTTCGAAATTGAATTTTTCTCAAAAAAAAAATGGTGTAAATGACGAAATATTTCATATGACTGGATAAATAACGACCAAACCGTAAGTTTGACAAAAATATGTATAAAATAACACTAGTGTACACAAAAAATGAACCTTCGTAAAAATGTGTTTTTTAGGGTAATTTGGGGTCGAGAAACACGAAATTGGCAACCTTTTTTTTTCTTCAGCACCGTTTTCGACATATTTTCGAAAAACATGTTTTTGGTCACTTATTTCAGTTATTCGTCAATATCTCGTGAACAAAATTTTGTATCGACATGAATGCTCACGAGATATTGATGAATACATGAAATAAGTGCCCACAACCATGTTTTTCGAAAAAATCTCGAAAACGGTGCTAGAGAAAAAAAAAGGTTGCCATTTTCGTGTTTCTCGACCCCAAATTACCCTTAAAAACACTTTTTTACGATGGTTCACTCGATGACCCATAAATTTGTAAGCTAGTGTAATCGATGGGTACTTCAATTATCTACAGTTTGGTAAAAAAATATCAAAATCAGTTTAGTTCAACCAGAGATATTTGCTTTTAAGAAAATACACTTTTTTTAAATTTCGAAAACAGGTTTATTCGAAATATATCGAAATCCGTTCCGTGAAAAAATTTGTTGCCCACATTTTCGGTTGTAGTGTGTCATTTTACTTCGGAAAAGATTATAACATGTTGAGGATATCAAAATTTTTTAAAATTTGTTAACTAGTTTTATTAGTTTTTAACTATTATTATCATTGTAAATGAATAAATAAATAAATTAATTTTCGCTCCTACTTATCTCTTTTTTATAAGCAAAGGTTTATTACACTGGCTTACAGCCGTTTTGTCTCCGCATATTCTTTTAAAATTTTCTCAACTCTAATATTAGCTCCCACAGAAAAAAATCACAAACTTAATTTAAAAAATTTGTTTATTTTTTTTCGTTTTGCTACTTTATTGCCATATTTTAGAATATCTCGATTTTAAGTTGATCAATTTAACTAAAGAAGTGGCCAAAAGCC
>JAECWU010000136.1:0-140896 GCA_018150985.1 Chymomyza costata | reverse complement strand
TGGAAAACGAATTAGGATTTATAGATCTAAAAAACATACAGAACATATCGTCGGACATCAGAACTGGAAAAAGATTTTGTATGGAATTTTTAATGCTATGTTATAACACAGGTACAGCTCCTGCATATTGAGTCGATCGTGTGGGTGGGTCCATGGGAATCATTGACAAATACAATTGAGAAACCTCAAAATGTGTTTATGACATCATGATAGATAAAGAATCATGGATCTATACATGTAAGCATCCCCCAAAATGCGAAACAGAACAAAATAAGCCTCTTTCTTCGAAGAAAAACTTCATATGGAAACTATTCCGTTGAAGCAACGCAGGAAGATACTTTGCATCTTAAAACTCTTTTTAGTTCCCAACTACTAGGTATCAAAAGGACAACTTTTATTTGACTTCAGAAGACGCTCTTGAAGCTCATTTTGAGATATCCAGTTGTCAGCGGAAAAAGTGCTTCGAAAATTGCTTTAAGCGTTTCCAAAAGTGTATTGATTTAAATAAAGAATATTTTGAAAAACATAAAGCCACTTCTATTGACAAATAAGTGATCTTTCGCTATAAGGCCAAAAATAAAAGAGTGCAAACTCTTAATATTAATAGCTATGTAAAAATTCTAAGATATAGCCTATAATACCCTCTACCCATCCTCTCTCTCCTATTACGTTCTAACTAATGAGAGCCTAGTTAGCAAAATGATGTTGATTTTTTCGTTTAACTCAATTCCTCTACCTCTAAAACCTTTCTTTTTTGGATTGCGCTTACGTTTTAGCCATTAAATTATCAATGCAAGAATTAGAGTAAATATTATTTTTTTAACAAAATTGGTGCAGGCTAGCCAATTGATTCCTCCTTTTATGCGTTATTCCCCTAGGATAAAGAGAACAAAGAGATGTAAAAGGATCTTACCATTACCCCGAAAATTGAGTTCGTAATGACTGTCTGCCCGTCTGTATGAACACTTACATGTAAGAGACTATAAGAGCTAGAAAAAGCAAATATTTTCAAAAGATTTGCATTATCCGTGCCCAGATTAAGTTTATCGAATCATGCCATGTTTTGCGATTCCCTCTTGTAAATTTTTGCAGCTTATACCAACAGTAACGATAAAAGTTTAATTTTTTATATGATCCCGAAAAAATCCACGTTTCTTGGTTTCTTCCAAAATATGAGAGAGACTCTCAAACCATGAAATTTCACTGGCAGTCAACCTACTAGACAATAGTAGGGACAATAGACGTCTGAAAAGATCTCATGTTTTGGACCTTCCAGATGGATTTTAGCAAAAAGTAGGTATTATTTCATATTGATTGAACGTCTCAACTGACAGACGAAAAAAACATTAATAAAAAAATTTTGTTTTCTTTAAAAAAAAGTTTTGAGAAATTCGAAAATACGGCAACTCTTTGAATTTAGAAAGTTATGAATTTTAATCGAATGTCGACTGTAATCAATGGTTATATACGCTGCCGATATTGGAAAGGAATTCTTCTCACAATATGCAATGTCAAAGATAAAAGAATTTTTTATGTGTATGTTATTGTAATAAATCCTTTAGCAGAATGTTCCAATGTTAGAGTGGAGCTTTTAAGATAAAAGTACGGAAACTTTTTCCATTTTCGGTCAGATTGTGTGTACCACTCATAAGGATTCCGAAAAGTGCACATGTAATTATCTTAAGCCAAAAAAAAACGAAGTTCATTATTACTACTTCCTTAAATTTATAGAGAAATTCATTATAGCTCATTCATACTATTATGAAGACAATGTATAACCAGTTCCAAGAAACCATTATCTTCTATACCTCATTCATTATTCAGCTTCTTCTGAATTCAACTTATGAATAGTTCTAAGAAATCATTTACATTGATTAACTTATAAGTCGCTTTATATTCATAATTATTGCGTTCCTTATTTCCAACGAACTTTATCATAATAAGCACTACCTATGAATGGTAGTGCTTTCTTAGATGAACCCTTCAAATCGGAAAGTAATTAGAAATCTCTCAGTGAAAATGTGTAGTTTCATTTCGTTTAGTTGCCCGCTTTCAATGATTATAAAAATCCAATTCCATTTATTTGCTTCAATCAATTTTAATCAAACCAGCACACCACACAAAGCACAAGTCCCACATAGAAACACATTCTGGCCCACATCCTTCCTTCCATTCACACACATGAGCACATGCCCAAAATCTGGAAAATACCAACAGTCTCCTTCGTCTTCGGCTCAACTCAACTGAACTCACTTCCACAGAGCTTCGTTCAGTTCAGTTGCTGTTGACGCGGTTGGGTTTTATCTTGAGGTTATTACCGCTGAGTGTTGCCACACAAAATAATGCATTAAAGACGGCACCAGAAACAACAACAAGCAGCATACAAGTGCAAGCAAATTTCGGAGGGTGTCAGACATTTGGAAAAGCTGTTGCACCCCCCTCTTACCAGCGCAGGCGCTACATGAACCCAAACCAATTGAGTGGAAGGTGCAGCAAACAAGCCTCAGGGGGTGCATGCCCGGGGCAGGGGCTTGACTGACTTGGACACCAGAATAGAAGAGCAAAATTTATTATGCCAGCAAGTGACCAAAACCGAAGCCTATGCAAAGTTGGGAGTCTGAGTTTTCTTGGGTGGTCGTCCAGTCAATACATGCTCAAGTGCTGACCAACACATATATATATGAATGTATATAGTATATGTACTTATTGTACATAGCCGTAGCATAAGTATTTATATGCTGCTGGGTTATGCTGGCTATCAGCAATACCCAAACAAAAAAAATACCCACAGTACTCATGTCAGGCATCTTAAAATTTAATGAAAATCTGCAGCTTGTTACACCCTCAAAATATTAGTTGTCCAGGAGCCAAGGAAATCAGATCCTGTACACACACACGCACACTCAAACACATAATCACAAAAACTGCACATTGCACATTGTCTCATGCCTGTCATTATGTGCTTTAAGTCTACAAAGATTTGTGTGTGTGTGTGTTTTTGTCTAAACATATATACAGTGGTGTAGAAATGGGACATAAAGGGGTTTAAGCTTCCGCCAAGGAACTTTTAAAGTTAAGGTGTTATTAAGTCATAGACTTGGTATATACTTATATTAATATTTTCACGAAATTTGTAAAGCGGTATTTTCTTTTTTAAGAAATTCAAAAGGAATCGAGTAGGTACTCCATACCCATAAGGGGTTTTAAATTTTAATAAAATCATTTTCAAAGCATTTTTGGTCTTGCTTATATTTTTATATATTGTTTTTATTTATATATTCAACAATACTTAATGTTTTTTCAAGATTACTTCTTCTTATTTGAATAATAATTGGTATTAAAGAGAAAGAATTTAAAGTTTTTTTTCAGTGCAGCATTGTCTAGTTTTACGGATTATTCGGCTGTGCTCCGAATAATGAAAAACGACAACGAAAAGTTTTATTCGAATTCGTTTTTGCGTGCTCCCAATTCCATATTTTTTGTCTGTCGCCATCTTTTCATATTTCCCTTACTCTTTGTTAGCACAGCTCTATAACTTTCGCGGGAAATTTTGCACGACTAAGCTGATAAACTAGACAAGAACATTTTTTATGCGAGACAAAGACCATATAAAAATTCGGTTTGAGTTATGCATGCTATATTTTGGATTGATTCAGAAAAAAAATTATTAAAAATATTTATCAACTATACAACTTGAAATTGGCATAAATATAGTCTGAAAATATTAACGTATTTTTTAAAAATTATTGCAGCATAAAGTCCGCAAACTCTTAAACCTAATGTTATGGTGAAATTGGGAGCACCAAAAATGTGGTTTCAAAACGAACCAAGGAAAAATGTTCGGATGTATGAATTCATTATCCGACCGAGTATTTCCATTTTATTAATTACTAGGCGGCTCTGCCCCCTGCGTGCTTCGCATGCCAACCCCCGTACGATATTCTCATTTAATTCAGATTATCCAGATTATTATATACCCTGTGCAACTCTATTTCCAAAATGTTCATAATGTCTTTAAAATACCCTGAAACAATGCAAGTCGCTGTTTGGACTCACAATTGGAATACAAATGTTTACAATCGCTCCTTTGATACTGTTCTGCTTTATATCCCAATGACTTAATTATCATAAACGGTAGCCAAGGGGACATAAATCTTTGCTCTAATGATGTTAAGCTTTTTAACCATTCTGGTAAATCTGTTAAATCTGAGCCATTTAAAATATAATTTTTCGGCTTCCTCCCTGCCTTAATTGTACGGCTTCAAGTTCTACAAAATGTTAATATGCCGTTAATAAAAGGAAACAGATCTGCCAGATGAAGCATATCTGAACTAAACACATAAGTTTCTATATAGTCCCTGCTTATTCTTTCTATTTGATAAGGGAACATCAAGTCTTTACAGCAAAAGTAAACATTATCGGGTCGCTGTTAAATTATTTCGTAATCGTTCTGAAAAAGCGAATTGGGATTGTGTTGTGTTGCGTGTCTATTTATCTGTTTCTTAACATCTTCCTACCTGTCTATTTTGCTATCTATGCAATATTTCACGATCTTGCTCTGTAATGGTGAAATCTAAATATTCTCTGAGCAGTCCTCTTTGCATAGTATTCCTTACTTGCCCGTTTCGCCTAACATCTTCAAGCCATCTGCTCTTTGATCTACGCAATATATTACGCTCCTGTTCTACAGTCCTTAACTCCAACTTTTCTCTGAGCTGTTTTCTAAGCATAGTGTTTCTTCTCTACAATCTTAGACTCTATGTCTTCTATGTGCTGCGTTCTAAGTATAGTGTTGAAAACTTGCTCTAGTCGTCGAATTTCTGCATCCTGCCACGAAGAAATTATAAGTTCGTGCAAATATATGTAACGCTCAGAAAGAGGCGTGGTAGACCCCCTAAACCATACATATTCTTGATCACTATCAACAGCCGAGTCGACATAGCCATGTCTGTCTGTCCGTCTGTCCGTATGACTAAAAGAATCTCAGAGACTATAAGAGCTATGGAGCTGAAATTTTACCAAAAGATGCGCATAATAGTGACGCAGATGAAGATTTATATCGATATCTGACCCCCAGCCCCATAAGAGAATTTCGCGGTTTACTTTTTTTTATGTGATTTTTTCCGTGCGGAGACGAATCCAACAAACCATAGATCATCAAAATCGGCCCATCCGTTCTTAAATTATAAATGGTTTAACTAACATAAATCTTAACTTGATTTTATATATAAAGATTTTTACTTGTATAGCATGTCTATAAGCCGCCAAATTTCCGTAAAAATTGCGTCTACGGCTCTTGCAGTCTTCAAGATCTACGAAGAAGTAGGCTCAATCGATACTCAAAATAATTCGCGCCAACTGTTCTGTTTCACATTCAAAACGTTCATTATTATTTATCCTTCTACGCCGCATAAAAACTAACTACGCCTCTGCTCAGCCTCTGCATACTTATATGCAGTTTGTTGTTGTTTTTTGTTGTTTCAGTGCCTGCAATAATAAGTTTTCTATGCACTTAATGTCAAGTAAACAGCAACGATGGTGCGCCGCCATCTTGTACCCCCAGCAGCCCCGCTCTCATTCTCATCACCCCTATCACGATGCACTTGAAGTGCAGTATGGGTGTGTGTGTGTGTATCTAAGGTTACGCATTTGTGTGTTAGTGTGTGTGTGTGCATATTCGGGTGCACTTCGGCCGAACAATACGAAACGACATTGCATACTTTTAGGTGCAGGGAGCACATTATGCATATACCTAGTATTTTAGTTTGTACTAGGCCTAGGAATAATGCAACTTCTTGTGCAATTTCTTAAGATGTCACAGCATGCTTAGCTGCTCACATACACGTATATTGCCGCATAATGCGCACTCTTTTGCACTTGGGCAAGATTTGCATTGCAATGTCTTTAAAATTGGGTTGCTGCATTTTCTTAAAATTTTATACAAATATGTGAATAATTGCAGCCAGCTCTGGCTAACTGCAGTATATACTCTAAATATACATATGTGTGTGTATATATATACGTGAAAGAAAATGCCATATATATTTTAAGATATTGAATGTGCTAGAAATTTGTGGTCGCCCCTTGGCTTAAGGTATTAAGCCCAATATCAAAGGCATGCGTAGCATATAAGTATATGCTAGTTATATACACCCCAACTACTACATATATACAAAAATGCATTTTGCAATTTTCTACAAGTTTTCAATGCCTTTTGTCAACTCACTTGAGCTGCACATAAATAAGTAAAATTTTAATATATGTTTATTAGTGTATGTAATACATTTTGAGTTTGTCTTAGTTGTGCCACCTTCTTAAGCCTAGTCTCAACATTGCCCTCCATGCAACAACTCTAAACATGTCCAAAATTTTGATTGGCCATTGACTGCACTTTGTAGGTTTTTTGGTTGTACATTAAAATTGCAATTTATTAGTCTGATGAGCTGCAAAAGAAGCTGCAGAGATGCTCCTATCCTCAAACATTTCAATATTCATACATGCAAATTATGTATAAGTAGATATTTCGACAAATAAGCAGCTAATATCCTGCAAGAGTTGAGTTTGTTGTTGCAGTCAGGAGTGTAGAATATTTGATATTTTGATGAATTGAAAACTGAAGTTCAAGACGCTGACAAGAGCAGTTGCAATAGAAATTCTTAGAAAACAAAGAAATATTTGGCATTTCGTTTTAATTAATAATATATATATTTAAAATTATTGAGTTTTTTCTGGAATCGTTATTTTATTGACAAGCTTTGATTTATCATTTTAGACTAAGTCTTAAATTGACATCTTTCAAAAGCTTTAAAAAATATGGCAGACTTTGATATCTGACGCGAGCGCCTTTGAGATACCCTTAATCAATATTATCTTAATTTCTTACGAAATCAAAATGTTTTAAAGGCTCAAAAAATATTTTATACATCTATAATTGAAAATTTCTATCAAGTTTTGGCTAGCTTTCTTTCTAGCCCGAATTTAGATGCTCTTATGGGTGTATTTCTTCCAATTAGTGCTTTGAAGGCTTTACCACAAAAACATTCCTTCATTTTCGGAGTTGCCAAATTTTCGATTAAGTGTCCGAGTACATTCACATGCGTAATATTTATAAAACTTTTTTCATTCCTAAAAATACTGAAATACTTAACATTCACTTTTTTTTTAATTTCAAAATATAAAACTTAATTTAAGACAAAAAAATGCTATGTGCACATCAACTAACAAAATAAAAAAAAGGAGAGTACGTTAAAGTCGGACTTTAGGATACCCAGTACCTCCACACTGCAAACAAATCCGATATACTGCATATGAAATCCAAAAGATATTTCTTTGCCAAATTTCATAAACATTCAAAAAATAAAACAGTCGAATTTTGAACTAAACACGTTTTTTTTTACTTTTACCGATTGGGCCTATTGGGGCTATATGATATAGTCAACTGATTTTGATAAAATTTTGTACAGCGCTGGGGATCTCTAAAAATCTTACGAATGCCGAAAAATTTGGTTACGATATCTTCATAAACAAACGAATTATCCATCTAACACTTTTGGTTTTCTTCGAGGTCGTCTGAAACTATGGGAGCTATATAATGTAACCCCGATATCAAAATAATAAAATAAACATGTCTCCTATGGATTAATTAGGGATCTAATCTGAAAGTTTGGTTGCTCCAGCTCTTACCATCTCTGCGATCTAGGCGTTCATACAGACGGAGAGACAGACAGACGGACATCGGTATAACGACTTCTCTAATCACCCTAATCATACTTTACGTAACTTTGGGGGGTCACCGACGACTTCGGCTGGCACAAACTTAAAATATCCTTTGTACCATACGGTACAGGGTATTAAATTTCACTAGACCAAATATCGTAATTGGTTGTGAGAGAGGTGGTTGAGATGTGGGGAAGGGTGATTAGCAGGAAATTCAAATTATTATAATAAAAAGTGTATTATAATGGAATATAAGTATTAAAAATATGATCTGTATCACAAATCCATTCTTTTCGAAACTTTGTCGATTTTTTGGTTAGTGAAAGTTTTTTAAGTCAAGGAAATCCTGAAAATTGAGTTAAGTATATCGATTAAAAATTTTGACCTATAAACAAGATATATAGATTAAAATAAGCGACGCTACAAATAAAATTTAACTGCAATTTCAGATATTTTTTAAAACGTTTTTTTCAATCAAAAGTTTTTTGTTGTTCGGAAAAATTTTTAAGGGCAACATGTAGAACCGGTGATAAACCTCTAGAGCTGTAAAGTTGGTAAGTCTAAATGTAAAAAAAAACAGTGCTGTTCTCTTAATGAATGAAAGAAAATGTCTTTTTTCTTGGGCGTGTAAAGTTATCATTTCGTCTAAGCGACGTACATTAACTTTTATGTCCTTAAACGACATTGTTGAAAGAAATGTTAACACATTGCAACTAAAAGCCTTTCGTTAGTTATTTTTTTATCCATTAGCATAATTTGTATATAAAATTAAATAGTCAAATTAAAATTAAAACCAATTTTAAACTTACAAAATTTATTCAGTTTTCCTTCAAGGACGCATTCCTAAGTCTTACAGAAACACATTTTCTAGTTTTATGAATTTCGTTATGATGCTATCAAAATATAGTACTTCGGCAGAAACACGATCTCAAAAAAAAGTTTTATGTACGAAAGTTTCAAAGTAGATTTTGGTATACTGCTTTGAGGCATATGGCCAGGCAAGATCCAAGATTTTAATTAGAGCAACAGTTAACATCTATTGTAGGGTGGGCCATCTGTTGGCTTGTTTTTTTATTGCATTCTATTCGTAAATTTTCAAACAAAAGTGGGCAAATGTACATCGTATACAAAAAACAAGTTTAAAGCTTCTCATTTATGCAAGAAAAATAATATCGCAAAGGGCAGCATTCAGCCCCGTATGCGAACATCATAATTTTCGATGACTTTTCCTAGCAAAACGAGTCCAATAGCTACAATTTCGGCCCGAATGTTGTTCTTAAGCTCGGAAATTGTTACTAGCTATTTGGAATGCCCTTGGTCTTTCAAATAACCCCAAAGACAATAGTATTATGGAGTCAAATCGCACGATCTAGCCGGCGTTCGGTGTTACGCGAGATAATCCAACTGCAAACCGGACGATTATGCAAATGTGGTCTAGTGCCCGCCACTGAACCAGTAGACTCGAACCGATCAATGATTTTCTTGATTCCGAGCTCGTAAGGCCGATAAAACTGGCCTAAAACTGTGCGAAGCACGAAATGATTTTTTCACAGATTTCCTTAGTACGCCTGTACCACTGTTACGCGTTGTTCGGTTTTTTAACGATCCATGACTAAAATTGAATAGTTTTGGGGGGCTGGGTCCGGACCATAAATTGGTTATTTTTGATTTGCGAATTTAGTGACATAATCGCTTCTATTAACCCACCTATCTTTGAGTCAGCTAGGCCTGGTATAAGTTTAGCTATTTCCAAAAAGGTTTAATTTAAATTACTCACTAAACAAAAAATCGCACAAAAGATAATGATACGTCTCTGCGACGTGAGTCAACTCACTGTTGTAAAACGAGTACCATCAAAATTATGCTATTACCAGAGCTGGGCAGCCCATAACCCAAACAGGTACTTTTTGTTCGTGCATTTACGGCAGGCCGCTCTCTTTTTGCCCAGCTCTGGCTATTACTGACCATGGTATAATAAGTAAGGTAGTGTAAGATTGTCGCAACGTTCTCTTTGCTGGGGCCATACCTTTCATTCTCGTTGCGAATGCCTATGAGGTAGGTTGTGTAGGCTGTTGCTGTGCGTGTTTTTTTATTGTATGTGTCAGCTTGTGTGTTGCTTCTCTCTCTCTCACATTTCTTTGCTCTCACAAAATTTATGGCCTCGAGTGAGGCAATTTTACTCTACTTTACCTATAATACCATGATTAATGACTGAGTAAGCAGAGAGAGAGAGAGAGAGAGAGAAAAGTTCCTTCAGTGGCGATAGTGAGAGAGAGAGAGAGCGTGAACAAAAAGAAAACGTCTACGTCTCAACGTCTTCCTTGGGTTAAGTATTTTCTTTAAAATTTCTTTTTTAAGGTGGTTTGGATTTTATAGCCTGTACCCAAAGTAAGATTACGGAGTCCTAAAATTTTGGGTCTTTGAGAATAGAAAAAATAGATAGGCTGATCCGGTCAAATCAATTTCATATGTAGGCTGTGGCTGAGTTCTCAAGCTTATATTCAGAATACACGGTATAAAAATATATTTTCACCTTTTTTGAGTTCTCCGTTAATTTCATTTCAAAAATTTTCAAATTTTCATTAAATTTCTAATAAGTTTTAAAGTGTGGCTGAGTTCTCAAGCTTATATTCAGAATACACGGTACAAAAATATATTTTCACCTTTTTTGAGTTCTCCGTTAATTTTATTTCAAAATTTTTCAAATTTTCTTTATTTGATTTTAAGACCTAAAATTTATTTCTTATAATATCCACTAAATATTGCTCACAATATTGTTTTAAGGTAGTAAAAAATATAAGCCTTTGACCTTAAAAAACTAACAAATTGCAGTTAAAAACACAGTGTTGATTAATTGCTTTTGTCAGCAAACTTATTTCACAGCACTGAAATCCAAAACTGAACTTGTTCATCAAATAATAAACTAGCCATTTCAAATGCTGTAAATCTTTTAAAACAGCTACCGGTTAACGCATAACGCCATGCACTTTATGCGAAATCTTGCTTTTATTTTAGTTGCAGCAGGTTAAAAATAAATATAATAGAAAAAAAATTAACAAAATTAGTTGCACAAATCCAAAAACTATTTCATCAAAAATGCATAAATGCATGAAAAAAATTGCAACAAAATTAATGCAATATTTATAAAGCGCACAAATGAAACAAATATTAAAATGTATAACAAAAATAAACACAAAAAAAGTGCACATATATTTAAAAAAATTGGTATGTAAAATGCAATAAATAATGTATAAAATATTTATATAAATTGCAAAAATGTTCTACGAAAAAAAAAAATAATAGTTATAAAAAAGCGTAAAATGCGCAGTCGCCTCTATTCTCAAATACGCGGAAATTGGTTATATACATATATATACATAAAAACTATTTATGTACTGTCATATATATGTACATAAGTGCACACACATACCCACACAAATTTAAATATTTTTTAGAGCAGTCAAAAAACTAATACAAAAAACAAATCGCTGGCAATAATGAAAAAAAGTCAAATGTGGCATGTTGGGCGCTGCAGTTGTGGGTGGGCTAGGAAGGGTAGGCAAAGAGAGGCGTGGGTACATAAGTGTAGTCAGCAGCAACTGCAGCGGCGTCGCTGCTGACGTCAGCATCCATGGCTACAACAAACTGCAGCCAATTCAATTAAAAATCTGCCACTTAAGCTCAATATGTGGGGGGTTCCAAGGGGGCGGCAGAGGCAGCTGGGTGGCACGTTGCACCTGGGTGGCCAACTAAATAGCACACGTAGCCCACACACACACAGCCACACACTCACATACGCAATGCAATATTTGTATATAGATAAATTTTATTTGAATTTATTTTTAGTATTTTTTTTTTTTTTATTTGATTTTTTTTTCATTGTTTTGTCTACGCGTCACCAAATGTAGCTACAACAACAACAACTGGAGCAGCCCTCTATAATAAATAATAAAATTCATGCATACATCAGTGGCGTAGGGAGCTTTTTTGAAGAGGGGACTCAACTTTCTACTAAACTAGGGGCTCCGGTAACTAGCGGATCTTGCTAACTTCTGCCACCCATTTCCTTCAGATATGTATAAGAGGAATTTTGAAAAATCTTAAAAAATGCTCTTATTCTTCATGAAACAAAGCTCTTTGCCAAATTTCAGCCCTCTAGGAACAAGAACGCGACTAATAGAATCTCTGGGCATATGCACCAACATATTTCAATACAGAGACATGGAAATTGATATACATTTCAAACAGGCACGATGCGGTGACTAGATCAAAAACAAACTCCATATAAAAAATGAACACCTCTAGGAATAAATTAGTTGCTAAGCTGGCAAACCATTGGAGCTGCAAATTATTTATAGGGCCTTATCCCAACAGCTATTACGAGAAGTGGAGAGATCTAGACGAAACTCAGATCACATCAGATCAGCACAGCTGGCCTAGGGCAGTCCAATCCTATAATTTGAATAGGTTCAAAAAGGTCCGTCATATTGCGGACTTACAGATTCGGTCTCTCTTGACATTCTTAGAAATAGGATACTTCTTTCAGCAGAATTTCGTACGCTTCATCGAAAGTGGAGAAACTAATTCTTTTAAGATCCTCAGTCAAGGCCTGTTTCCAGGGAGCCGTGATGATGTTCTTTCAGTGTGGTTTTGAGTTGTGGGAAGGGAAAACCCCTGGGGAGGCAATTTCGGGACTTTAAGGTAGCTGAGGCAGCGTTTAGATGTTGTGTCGGAAGGCTGAAATTAAGTATTGCTGGGCCAAGGCGGATTTTTTCAGTTGTTTCTGTGGCACAAATTTTCTGCTCGACTTTCATTTGCTGTCGCGAAAATGTTTGACTTCGCTATTCTTTGTTCTCTGGGCCATACTCAGACAGACGTACGTACTCTTGATTTTTTCCTAGAATATCCCAACTTTTTGTGAAACAGCGTAGCAAGGGAGCTCGAAAGATTGCAGTGACCAGTGATCTTTAAGGTGCTACGGTTGGGACCCCAAATTGACCATACCAAAAAGATGGAGCGGTGGAAGCTTAAGAAGCCTTAAGAAGAAACCGCAATTTTTACAAGCGAAGAGTAGGCACGTCGATGTAAGGTTCACGATCTCTGTTAAGAAGTATCCAAAATGGAGAAAAATGCAAAATGGAAAAAAACGTGAGTCTCTAGCCAGAAATACAGGGTAGGATCAAAAAGTAGTATGGCACGTCGATGTAAGGTTCACGATCTCCGTTAAGAAGTATCCAAAATGGAGAAAAATCCAAAATGGAAAAAAACGTGAGTCTCTAGCCAGAAATACAGGGTAGGATCAAAAAGTAGTATGGCTTAATTTCTGTAGCGCGAACGGAGCGCTGGAAGTTGGTCGGGAAGTCTTAAAAAGGGTACCAAAATGTTTACAAGCGAAGAGTAGGCACGTCGATTTCAGGTTACGAAGTTTCGTCGCAATCCAGAATGAAAAAAAAATCTCGGACTGTGCTAGGCCGTTAAATTCCGTGTCGAACTCGGGAAACCGCGACGGAGGCCGTCGAAAGAATTACAAGGATGCAGCCATGAGCTACTCAACAGTGTTCGAATGGCATAAGCTATTCCGAGTGGGGCAGGAGCTAATCGAAAGTGCGCCGCTTGTCCATCGAATTCAAGGACTCAGGAAAATGTGAAGGCGCTCCCGTTCTCTAGCCGGGGCACCTACATGCTTCTGATTCCTGAAAAGTAAGAAGAGCTGCAGAGACTTCTAGCCAAGCACAGGGTTGTTACGTACCACATACAAACAATTTTGATTCCTACTATATTATTCGATACTACCCTGCAGGGCATCCATCTTTGGCGAACAAAAAATCTAGATAAAAATCAGGAATAAGCCTAGCAGAGAAGCATTTACCTTTTTAACACATTTTTCATTAAAAAAATGAATTTCGACCATCTCGATATTGAGTATGTTTACAAGTTAAACATTACATTTCATGTTAAACATTTCTCCAAACGATTTCTTGAAAAATTCCAAGTAAACCGATTGTAGAAATTAACCGGTTCAAATATTATGTTTTTATGTGAGTACTTATAACTGGTAAGAATCCTGGCTCTTAAAGCTACTTCTATGACTTTTCCGAACGATTAGTTGGGAAAGTTCAGCTTCAGGGATCAATCCCCCAAGCTCCCCCTTCTGCCTACGTCTTGCTTGTCACCCACAAACACACACACGCGCACACACAAACCCAGTTTATTGTTGTTGCTGACCAACTAAAAAAAAAACAAAACAAAAAAAATATTTCGTTGAATTTTGCGCACATTTTACGCTTGATCGAAATATTTTTCGCCTGCCTACAAAAAAAGGACTCAAATGCATAGGATAACCCACAAACACACCCACCCAACAATTGCAGTTCACAATATAAATGCAATACAAAACTCTTATTGTGCCCAATGCGTTTTTTTTCTGCTTTGACGCGCACACAAAACCATTAATGGCGGGAGTTCGTGGGTTCCCCAGAGTTCCTAGTGGGACATAGACCGCCATCAAGAGAGTGCGGCTTAGTGGGCTTTAAGCATGGTTATGGGGCATGGTTAGCTTGTGTTCTATTGGCTGCTTTGCTTGTTTTTTGGTCACCATTTTGTTGAGGCAGGTTAGTTGTGGCATAAGGGAGCGGGTTAGCTGAAAAGGGGGGCACAGGTGTACAACTGCAATATGCAGGTACTATATGTTATATATACATACATATGTAATAGAAATATGAACTATGTCGAATTTGGTTAAACAGCTGAGGGTGTGGTTTTTAATCATAGTTAGCTAGGGCTTAACATTTGCCATTAACAAGGGATTACGTTTAAGCTGGACACTGAATAGAGGACTTAAAAAACGAGTTCCTGTAAAGTGTTTATATATCAACTGGATTTATGTAACTGAAAAAAAATAAAACGTTTCAATTTTTTTTTGACATCAAAGGTCAAGTGAAAGACGCTAAGCATATTTTCCAAGAACATAAAAAATAAAAATTACACTAGCTTTTAAATTTAAAGGTCATCGAGTGAGCCTTGGTAAAAAAGTGTTTTTTAGGGTAATTTTGGGTCGAGAAACACGAATATGGCAACCTTTTTTTATCTTAAGCACCGTTTTCGAGAGTTTTTCGAAAAACATGTTTTGGGTCACTTATTTCAGTTATTCGTCAATATCTTGCTTCTTTCGGTACTTGAAAAAACTGAAACCTGTCGTTACCGCATCCGACTGAGAGCGGATTTTCAGCAAACATGATTAAGCTGACTTGTTCATACCGGTTGCAGGTCTCTGATGTATACCTATAAAAAAAAGGGGGAAGATCGCTAATAGTGTCTAAAAAATGATAAGCACGATAATTCTGCTTGTCGATTGCGTCTTCTAATCCGTGGTTGTTGCAAATACGATCTTTCTTAGCACTTTCCGATCGTAGGATAATAAGGGGTGTTTTTTTAAGCGCGTCCGGATTTCAAACTCAAACAAAACACAACAAAATTAACGTAATGGTCCCAAATATAGTTTTATTAGAAAGATAATATCTTATCATTTAATATTTAAAAATGATCTGTCATGTGACCACCACGACTACGAGCTATGAAGGATACCTGTCAGTCCAATTTTTGAGGCCGTATTTTAGTAATGATACGTTCAATGTTGGTTTTCAAGTCGTCAATCGTTGTTGGCTTGTCTGCATAAACCAATGAATTGACGTGCCCCCAAAGGCAAAATAATCCTAAAGGGGTCAAATAGTGGGCCCATTTCTTAAAATAACCTTCTCAGTGAATTGAAATTTCAGTAAATCAATGGTTCCCATCCTGTTGAAACCGAACTCTTCGACATCGATGTCATGTAAATTTGGAAAGAAATATTCGTTGATGATCGTTCTGTATCGATCACCATTGACGGTAATACATTGAGAATCGATAAATTTTGATTTTCCACTACACTCGTCTCTACCACAGCGATATTTTCTTCGGACCGTGCTGTTCTCATTCTATTTGGTGGTCAGACATCGTGGAAAGTCAAATGAGTTCGTACATGATGAAGAACACGACGAATAGCACGTTCTGATGGACGATTATTCGGTCCATAAATTGTACGAAGAGCACTATAATTTTTACAATAGAACACTGATTTTGATTGTGAGTCTCGAAGATTGGAAGACGTTGTTGTGGTGTAAATCTTACCATGATGAGTTGTTAGGCCTTACTGAATAAAATGACATTGACATTTGTCAAAAGTGACAACTGGTTTCAGAGGTATCCCTTTCAAAAATACAGACCCTATTAAAAAAACACCTTTTAGCTAGCATGTTTCGTTTGCTTTGAGTGTCCATACTTTGCAGCAATATCGGAACCGATCAAATTAGGCGTTTGTTCATACGGAGTTTCTGTTGTCCTGATAAGATTTTAGAAATAAAAAAAATAAAAAATATAAAATTACAAATTATTTAATACATTCACCAAAACGACAATTTTCAAAATTCAACGCTTAGATAGAAATATTAATTTTTCCAACTAGCCAGTCAATTTTTTAAAACATGTTAAGAAATCGATGAAACTTTTGTATGTCTGAATTCATATCCAACATTATGAACATTACTTTGTCATTATTTGGGGGTACATTGGGTTAAACCCGACCACGTGGGTCCAATGAAGGAAACTTCTTTTGAAAAAAAAAGAAATGTATTAGACGGATTCTTATAATTAGTTCTATACCATTACGTATAAAGCAAGCAAGATCGTGATTATCTCTGCTATTTAGAAAATAATGTTTAAGCTTGATTTCAATAAGGCTCAACAAATAACTTTCAAAACGTTTAGCTGCTATCAGGCCCAAAGTATCGTTTAGCTGGTTACACAAAAGTTCTGCAAGTCATTAAGCATTTTCCAAAGACTTTGGCTTAATTCATTAAAGTAATTAACATTAGTTATCAAAGTAGTTGATACTCAAAATGTCTCTGACATTAATGCACTTCATGCCAATTTCATGAACAATAAACTTTAATCGATGCAGCCAAGCAGCATCAACAACAACAACAACAACATTTAAAGCAATGCAAACTTGACAAAATCTAATACATATTTAACCTATATATATATAAAGATTATATAGAGTAGATGGGCGAAAACGGCATTATAAACACCATGGAGACCTTCAATTATGCATTAGGCTATCGGCCCGTTAACTTGAACACTTTGACTTTCAAATGGCGGCCAAAATGTAACTGTCTCACGCACACGCACACAAAGATACGCACACACACACAAACTTAGACCCACACAAATACAATACAAACATAATGTAATTTGAAACTTATTCAACAAAGTTCAAAATTGGCCACCGCGTGAACTTGCTAAGGACTTGTAGACGTGTTGAGCAGTCCTTGTCAGCGTTGTTAACATTGTCTTTCGTCGTAGACATTATGCCATGATATGCCATTATAATTATAATTATTATAATATTCAACAGTTGTAATAGCTGCTGACACAGTCAGCCACAAATACGGCAAAATGAGATTTGTCTGTTGGGCAGCCCGGACTGCAATTTGCCGGCGGAATTTGGCGTAAAGTGCTTGAAGCTTAGCTTTAGAAATTATTTGTTTGCTGCTGCAAAAGCTCAGCTCCTTACAATACAAAATTTATAGTAGTTACAACTTCAAAAAAATAAAGTCCTTACCCAACCCTTTGGCAGTCCAACCCCGGCTCATCAAAACTCAAGTACTTCGCTTCACGGTTCCAACTTGCTACTCTTCACCCTTTTTTTTTTTTCTATTTAGTCTTTCGTTTCTATTTTTTTTTTTTCGTTTTCCTTTTGCTGTTTCTTGCTATTTTGCTTCAATTTTTATGATTGCCGCTCGTTTTCATCGTAAGTCGCCGCTCACCCCACATCCGCTCTAATTTCACTCTCTCTCTAACAAAAACCTCAGCCCTTCCCTTGTTGCTTTGTATATTCAAAGGGTGGCTGTGGCAATGCCGCAGCTATTTTGGTCAGCCTGGCGTGTCGACTCGGCTTGTCTGTCCGTAAGTCTGCACGTGCCACTGCCCGCGGCTGCCCTACGCCGGAGTACTAAACTTCGTAGCAACAAAAAATATTTGGGAAAAAAAAGAAACGGAATTCTAGACAATCATCAAATAACTGAGAGTCCAATCGACGCTTGGCAGCACTCACTGCTTGGAGTTAAAGATTGGGGAAGTTTTTATGCGTATCCTGACTTGTGCCTTTGGTATTTATTTTTTTTTTTTTCTTTATTTGAAGTTGTTGTTAATCGAGCTTTTAGTCTAGTTTCCAAATCTAAGCAAGGACATGGTAAATAATGTTGGGAAATTCGCAATGTAATGCTCAGACGTTAGTGGGGCAAGTAGTTAACTAAGGTTAAGTTGATGTTTTACGAGCTTCGAATTGAAAATTTTTCCATTCTTTGGATCTATGAGTTTCTTCTCGAATTTTTTTTTTTTTTTTTAAATGTTGCGTTAACCGTCAGTTCCGAAAAGTGTTTTTATTTATCTAATCAGCTTATCAACTACTGCGAAGCTAAACAATATGCAATAGAAATCAAAAAGAAATTATACACTGAGAAAACAAATGAACTTATTTTGGGCAAATTCGAACTTAACTTAAGGGCGGCTTTCTTGCTGAGTGAAGTTATGAGAGTTAAAACTGTACGAGAATCAGGAATCGCAGCTCTCTGTTGTAAATGCTTTTTGAATGCTTTTCTTTTTGTTGTTGTTCAATAGTCTGGCAAGACTTGAGACAAGGAAATGTATGACCATCACCACAGGTTAACATTTTTTAAAGTTTTTTAATTTTTACAGTCAAGCTTCCGTATAGCGGATTCGCCCGGAAAAAGATTTTTGAGTTCAGTTATTATTCAGAAGTTCGTTATTAGAAGATCAAATAAGCAGTGTGCCTTCAAAAAATTTGTATTACGCGAATACTCGTTGTATAGGAGTTCGTTATAAGGGAAATTCGACTATAGAGTAATCTGAATTATTTAAGCTATATAAATTTGCAAACCTTGGTTCAAAACAAGAACTATGAATCAAAAATGGGCTTTTGAACCAACAACTTGGCTAAGAAGTAGGTTTGTGAACTGAAAAGCCTTAAAATAAATTTCGGAGGAATGCAGGATTGATTACGTATTTTGCATAATAAGGAGGAGATTGTATTATATCCTATGCGGGTACAAAGGGTAGACTAGATTTGTGCAATGTATGTAATTGTAATGGTTGTTGTGGGTTAGGCATAGGCCTATATGCACTGCGACCAGTTTGATCTATTGTGCACCCCTTTATATTCAGACGTTTAGTATGTCGAGGAAACTAACCAGCTCTTTCCCAAGGGCTTTTGAAGGTCTTCTTCTCGTAGGTATGCACGTAAAATTTTGTGTGTCCTGTGCCTCACAGTTTGTGATCAGGTGTTCCATAGACTCTTCCTTATCCATCTTCCTCATACACATATACTGTATAAGTGTTTGTTGCAGGCGAAGTGACCTGTTAGTGCTCCAGAGAGCGTCTTTAGCTCTTTAGTGCTTTGAGAACTGATTGACTATTTGAGAGTATTTTGATCTTAACTCTCTCAAGTCCTCTTTTGGATATGATTTCCACTTTTTCAATATAGCGTAAAGCTCCGCATGGAAAATTGTGGTATAAGTGCTTAGTTTTATTGATTTGTATGCTCTGGGGCCCATTATTCCTGCTCCTGCACCGTGAAGCGTTTCGGATCCATCTGTATACCATTTTTGCGAGTCGTCATGTAACCAAACTGGGTTAGCATTCCATTCCTCTCTTGATGGAAAAATTACTTTTTACCTCTTGGTGAAGTTGAGTACTTGATCTTTGTGGTCCTTTGCCTGGGTCACGTATGTAGCATTTCTGACCCTGTTAAACATTTGTAGGTGGCCAGTAAGGTTTCCTGGTTTGAATTATTCTTTTAGGCGGATTGAGAGTGCTTCCATTGCAGCCTCTTTCTGTATTGCTTGGTGTAGCGGTGGTAAATTTAACAGGGCCTCCATGCCAGCAGTTGGGGTAGTTCTCGTGGTCCCTTTAATGCTTTGGCACGCTATCCTCTGTAATTTGCTCAGTTTTGATGTAGCTGTAGTTTGTTTGGTTTTTTCCCACCATACCAATGCCCCATATAGTATATAGTATGATGACAGTCTCTCCCTATGAACACCTAGATTTCGAAGACCATAATTAGAGACACGAAATTTTACAAGCTGGTGCACATAGTTCCTAAGAAAATGAAGTTTGTTAAATTATATTAATATCTTTCCCTATAGATAAGGTAGCTGAGTTGGTAGAGTGCCGACCTCAAAACTTAAAATCATCTCAATTCATATGCTCGATTGACACATCGATTTTTAATTTCATGCTTATTTGCTTAGCTTTTTTGGAATAGTACATTTATTGCCTCGCAAAAGACGAAGCCTAAGGAACTTCCTTGCTGACGGGGGTCCTCCTGCTTTTCTTTTCTATGAAAAAGAAATTAGTACAGTCGAGACGGTGCCCTGTTCTTTTTTCTAGAAAATAAAGTACATTCCTGCATATTCCTTCTAACTTTCCAATTGGATTTTTTTGTTTGGTTATTGTTTGATTTTGATAAAAAATCTAAATTAAAGAAGTTATTTAAGCTAAATGGGGTAAGTTTCAAGTTCATATCTTGAGTGGTGTGGGAGATAACACAATACGGGGGGTGGGGAGTGCTTCATCAGTCAAATTTGAATGTGGATTTGTTCATTAGAGCCACATGAACCAGCTTAAAAATTTGTGATTCTAGGTTACTTGTTACCATAATTACATAGAGTCCAATATTTGATATATACACATAATATTTAATTATAAAATTTTTGCGTATTAGGTCAAATATAATATTTTTGCTTTTTTTTTCTAATAATTTTAAGTTGCAGTATTGAAAATTTTAAAAACCTCAAATTTTTCCAATTTACTTATCTCTGTGTTTTCTATTGCAACAAAAAATCAAAACAATGTTTAATTATAATCACATTATACAAATTTTGAGAATAAGGTCAAAAAATATTAATTTTTTATTTTTATTAATTTTTAGTTGCAATATTGAACATTTCAAAAATTTCAAAATTTTTGCAATTGATAGTGCGGTCTTGCCTCTATCTATTTAAAAAAAAAATTAAGATTTTAAACTTTTTAACGAATAATACTCCATTATATCATTTTTGAAGACTATGGTCAAATAATATTTTGTTTTAATTTAATTAATTTTTAGTGACAATATTGAACCTTTTAAAAATCCAATTTTGGGCGGCCTAGAGCTTCGATCGAATGTTGAAATTACACTCTTTTCATATCTGCTTCAACATAATATCGCAACAATGTTTTGCATATTAAAGAATAAATATTAGATTTATTTTTTGGACGAAAAAAATAGCCACATTATCAGCAAGTATTTTTAATATTAGCCCATTTTTAACAAGACACCCGTACACAGTGACAACTCTTAATCGACGCTAATTGTACTTATATTTTGGGAAAAGCCTGACTTAAAAAGTTATTCAAAACTTTTGCTATTGGTTTTTAAATAACACTTTTTTCAAAAATATGTCACTACTGTTTTGATTTCCATTATGCATTTACATAATATTACTGGCATCTATTAAATCCAGTCCATGTTATTGTAACAAAATAATTAAATAATGACAATTTTCATTATTGCAGCATTTAAATTATTATGCACTTTATGCAAATAAATCATTTCATTAAACACTTTACCAACTTTTGTTAGTTTTAAGCTGCCCTTCAATTTTGGGTCTACAATGGCCTGATCATAATAGCCACAATTTTGTTTTCAATTCAATGCTTGACATTTTCTTCAGCTTCCTTTTACGTTTTTTTGCCTGGCAACATCAAAAACAAGTTAAGATGATTTGCATTTGCATCTTTCAGCATCGTTTACTTCATTTCAACAAAACAGCACAAAAAAAATTAGAGATAAAGACAATAAAAACAAAGCAAAACCACCCCAAGACAGTGCCCAGCAACGTCCTAACCCACTCCCAGTGCGGCATATCAACGAAATAGTCCACTGTTGGGCTGCAATGCTCATTGTCTTTGACCAAAATCAGTCAAGTTTTATGACAAACCTCAGAGCTTTGAAATAGCGACGGCATTGACGTTGACGGCATCGGCCACAGCGCCAGGGCTCAATAAACACGCACAGCGCACAAGCTCCTACGTACACCCCCGCGTCTCATATGCCGCCCAAAAAAAGGTAGCCGGCGCTCTTGACCCTTTTTGTGTCCACTCCCAGTCGTAACGCACAGCGTGCCCTGACGGGCGTTTGTTGGTTTTTATTTTTTTTTTTGCCGTACTACGCTTTTATTCTTTTCAAAACTTCACGCTACCCAAACCTGACACACTCATAGCTACCCACACTCAGCATTCATACACACTCACTTTGAACAGCAGACAAGCGACAACAACGTTGTCCACTTTCGCACCCCACGATACAAACTCAAACCCAAAAAGCGCGACGTTGCCAACACCAACACGCCAACAACAGCAGCAACAACGTTGCCGGTATATTTTTCTCATTTATTTTTCCCAGCGCCACCATACCCCATACCCATACCACCAATAAACCCAATCCCTTACCCCTCCAACCAAACGGGAAGCAACTCAAACGCCAACACATTCGCTTAAGCGCTCATACTACAGCGACGCCGCAAAGCATGCTTTACGTTTTTTTTTTTTACGTTTTTCATATCCGAAACGCCGACAACGGCGCGCCAGCGCCAACGCCAACAAACGAAGTACCCAACGAATGTCCTGTACTGTCCTGCCCTGTCCAGGACAACCCACCCAGTCCAGCCGGCCTTTTTATTTTTCACCATGCCGGCAAAGACAAAAGCAACAACACGCAACTCACACAAACACGCACACACACACATACACTCCAAGCGCCATACTCACACTCATTCACCGACTGACACTCATACTCACACTCTCTCTACTTACTCACAAACGTTTTACTCGTTTGCCTCTTGCTCTGCTTCTTGTTGTTGTTGCTGCATTTTTTGTTGTCGGCGACGGCGACTGGCAAAAAAAAAAAAACACAAAAAAAAGCAACAAAAATAATTGCGCGACGCCTACCCAACCCCCGCCGCGTCATCCACAAACTCGGCACTCAGCTGTTTGTCAACTCATCTGCCGCCGCCATCCGGTTGATACGGCTGTTCTGTACCAGCCAGCCCGCGCTCTTCACGCGCTCTCTTCGGCCCTACACGACGGCCGACGTTGCGTCGCTGCCGCGTTATCGGCGTTTCTCTGTTTTTGTACTCATATCCATGCCAAGTTGTTTGCGCGCGCCCATTGCCCATGCATTCACATTGTGTTGCATATTTTTTGGCGTTCCTTTCTACACGCACATTCTCCATGTGTTTTGGCTTCGTCCCACATTCAAACATTGTGCGCTGCGCATGTCTCGCTCGCTCGCACACGCACACAGCTGCGCCGAGCGGCGCGCTCTCTGACTTGCACTGCTTGGGCTCTCTCACGCGCGCCTCATGCTGGGCGCCGTCCGCAGGCGTCCTCGTTGCTTGCCTTTTTGATAGAAAATACAATTGTCTGTCTCTGTTTTGGTCAGTCAGCAGTTGGCTTTCGTCGTGTTTGGTTCGCTTTGCCTAGCGCTCTGCAGTACGCCATTAGTTTGTACTAACACAGTAACGTGCAAATTTTTGAAATAAATATCAAGCTTAAGCAAAAGTGTGCCAAAAATTAGCTTGTTGCATTTAAAAACAAGCCTTAAACAAAACACAATAAAATTTGGTAGAAAACAAAATCAAAACAAACCTTAGCGTTATATACCAAGTGCTTGCATAAAACCGCCAAAAATCTTAAACTTTGTGTTCATTGTGTGTGCTTGTGTGTTCTAGTGTCAAAGTGACAAATAATAATAAAAAATAATACCAAGTAAACCACAAAAAGTGCATCAATTTGAATATCATACAATTTTGGCAGCGTTTGCATTTATTTGAATCCTTAGTTTTTGGCCAATTTTATTATCCGCTAGAGGCTACAAAAAAATTTGCCAAAATTCCGAAGAATCCGAGAAAAACACCAAAAACTTCGACACGTACCGCATCGGCAACCGGTGGCGGTGGCGGAGGTGCTGGAGGTGCTGCCACCACCAGCACAAAAATGGCTTCTAAAAGAAAAGCCTCGGTGTTGCTGCACAAGGTGAGTGCACCCAAAAATGATCCATACCAGAGCACGCAAAGCCGCAAGCCACCCAACTATGCATGCCCATTAACATGTTTAATATATAATATAAATACAGGTGGTGGGTGGAGGCGTGGCCTATTTCGAGTTTTATACTTGGAACTGAGATTTGATAAATTTGGACTAGGTCAATTAATATTTTCTGTGCTAACTTATTTTTCAATGTCCGCAGCGCAATTATATAATTAAAATGAAAATTTTTAATTTAGTGAGTGAGGATCAGTATAGTAATTATGGAACTGCCTAAATTTTAAAATTCCATATTTTGTGTAGATTTTCGAAAAAGCACAACAAAGAGTACTTACTACATACAGCCTTATATAAAAGTTGCCTTAAACAGAAAATTATCAGAACACTCTTTTAATACATGTACTCACTTGGAAAATCAGAAATTGAGTAGTAAAGTATTTTGCGTGTTATTATTTTTTGGTATCATCGACATAATCTCTTTCAATAAAAGCGCAACAATTAAGTTTAATTTATATTTAGCAACAAATTACCACCGAAAACCATAGTATACAGGTGGTTTTCAGACCTCTATAGTGGACGTCATTTAGGCATCCTTGGTCATTAGTTTCATCAATGTACATTCAATAATCCATTTCAAAAATCTATTCTAAATTTGTATACGCTGGATACCATACAACTAGAGCATTGCATAAAAGGAGTTCTGTCGTTTTAGAATGCTATCTTTTAATGAAAATTAAATCCCTCAAAAGAATAATAGCAATGCTTTCTTTTCCCAAAATGTTAAAAGAAATGCTTTTATTCTTTCCTCGTAGAACTTTTTTAACTAACAACCAAGGTTTGAATTAAACCAAATTTGACGACGTAAATTACAGTAAAACTTCGCAATAGTGAATTCGCGCGGGAGCTTTACGTATCTTTTTTACATAGAAAATACGTAAAAGTGCATAAGAGATGGAAAAAAAAAAAAAAAACTCCACTAGAAGAACAGTAGCATAAGGGCAGTGTACTTAAAAAAACCTAGTGTTGAAAAAGTCAGAGATTGTTATATGAAAGTTGGACTATACTTGTTAATTCTTCCTTAATTTTGATCAAAACATTGTAGGCTCCATAAGCAAAAGTTGGATACCTATCAAACATATTTCTCCAAACCATAAACTCTTTAAATTTATCAACCTAATCAATAACTGATCGTGTATATCCAGGTCATCAAACTGCCATAAGCCGTAGAAATGTGAATCATTTCAATAATTTAACCTAGAGGTACAGTCGAACTTCCTTATAACAAATTCGCTAAGTAGCAGAATATTGCTTCATTATACTTTGAAATTCGCTAGGAGCATATAAGCACTGTACTTGAAAAATTCTTAAAATTAAAAAATTCATACTATACTTCATAATTGGGAATTTTGACTTAAGACCTATACGCAGGATGCAAAAATTTCGCTCAGATTGACATAACTGCATATATAAAAAAAAAAAACACATTATTCGGGATTTATTTTGTATGAAGTTTTGTCATCCCGTGCGAAATTTTTCATTCTGCGTATAGGCCTTTAATATGAAAATATATTTCAATAAATTTTTTTAAAATAATTTTTGCTTTACAACTCCGGAATGAATATTTAAGTCAGTTTTGGACTACATTTGAATTATGAGTCTATGATTAAATTAATCAAAATTGGAATCAGTTGTCAGGCCCTATGCACCACTGGGAGTCAAGGATAGCAGAAGAGAAGAAGACGGGATCAATCGTGAATTTTGTTTATTTTTCAAATAGTGAAATTCATGAAAAATAAAATATTGATGGTTTCTAAAATTTTCTTAAATGTTTTATACATACTCCTATGTTACTTGTAATTTTTAGCCAAGTACTCTTTTTCTACACAATCATGCAGAAAATTGCATTGAACCCATTTTCACATAATTTTTTGCGGCTATACCTGTATAATCAATAAAAAATTATGCGCCCCATTTTCCACATATAAACAACTTTAATGCATTTATTAAAATTACCTCAATCAATATCATCAAATTTTCGCTCAATCAAATCTTAACCCATTTAAATCCAACTGCTTGCTAAGACCCCCGACTGCATAGAACATGACAAAAAAAAAAGGCGCCAGTTTTTCATGAGGCCTCAATACGATATCAGTATGGTCTCAAGCGCTCATGCCAATTCACGAACGTCTGCCAAAAAATAAATGGAATAAAAAGAAATGTAGTCAGTCAGCGCGAGGACTGACAGTGGGATACACTACAAGCTTTGCGGATAAAAAGATATCGTTTAAAGTGATTCGCAATGAGGTGGTTGATATTGAGAAAAAGGTCAACAATTATTTGTTTATTAGGCTAACATCAGTCTTTATGCTTGATAAGGTGGCTAAACCTTTTGCACAGTATGTAGAATTTTCTGTTAATTTATAGGGTGCTATTTTAGAATAGTGTATATGTCTTTTTAGGTTTCAAAGTTTTTAAAAGATTTGGAAAAATTTCAATATGTAGTTCTTTGTAGTTAGGTGTGGAGCCCGATTCTGCTCCGGGTGAATGGGCTCAGATACATAAAAATTTTATATTCAAACGATTATTTTAATTTAAAAGGGTGGCAATTCTAACACTATGAAAAAATAGCTGATCTTAATTTGAGTTCGAATTTTCTAAAAACAAAAAATTTTCATTCTCAACATTTTAGGTGTTTTCCGATTCTGCTTTCTCTTCAAATTAAGAAGAAAATGCTCTCGGTCTTAGCATTAAGACATCATTCTACAATAAGCACGAAATCTTCTTCACTTCCATTGAAACAATTATAAACATTCATGATGTTTTTTTTTTCTCAGTGTAGGCGTAAAAACGGGGTCTGAAACAAGTTTTTGTTTTAAAACTATATTTTTTTTATTATAATCTGTTTCTTTAGAAGGGACTATAAATAATTATTTGCCTATTTGAGGTATTAATTTATAATAGGTACTACATTTGGATATTAGGATGATCTGAATGAAATATGAAGAGGGGGTGAAAATGCGTCTAGCAAAGTTTTTAGGTTTAGGAGTCCTAGTAGTGGAGGTAGGACTCATACCTATCAATATGGCATTAGATAAGGCTGTAGATCTTGGGCTGAAAAAGCAACCTTTCCTAGGATATCAAACAATCGTTATTTCCACGTCAAACCATATAGTAAATATTCAAAAATTTATAAGCTAACCGCAGAAGCTGCTCAGGGGATCGTGTATAGAAACACTTCAGTAACGTACGACTTAGGCACCGATTTTGGAATCCGCAGCTCTTATAGTCTCCAAGCCCTAGCTGTTCACTTTAGCCTAAGTCAATCAATTCCCAAAATTGAACTCCTTCTGAATACACCAAACATTGCAAAAATCTATCAAACCCTTTAAACCCCATTAGTATAGTGTATAAATATTAAGAAAATCGCAGACGATTGCAAAAATATAACTAATACGCAGCGTGGGTGAAAATGGCGCGTAAAGCCAGAAATAAAAGAAAGCACAAAAAATAAAAGATGCCTCACAATATTTTTTTTTTTTTTTTTTGCTTTCTTTCTTTCTTTCTTTCTGATAAAATAATGCGCCTAGACGCAAAAGGCAGTAACTGTGAAATGGGCTCTAATGATATACGAAAACAATGATATGTGTGAGTGTATGAGTGAGTATTGTTTGTAAGTGTGTGTGTTTATATGTTGTATTGTACATAAGAGCGCGAAGTGGTATGTGCTTGTTTAGTATGCGTGTGTCAGTTGAACTGTAATGTAATGGGTGTCTGCTAAGGGCCGAAAACGAAACCACATGCACACCTAGTGGGTGCCAACCCCCCTGCTGCCCACACCACAAACGGACACAAAAGGGCGCACATTTGGTCTATACGGTAATTCATCAAATGACTATGAAGACAAAGTCAGCTGGGGTAGGGGTGCTGCTTTGGGTGGGTCGTCGTCATCGACGTCGTCGACGTCGTCGTCGCTGCTGTTACAAAAGAAGTAAAGCTTCTTGGGTCATGAAGTTGCCCCGCGCTGTACCACTACCCGCTCCAAGAATACACACACACACATACCTACAACAATGACGAAGACTGTCCAGCGACTTTGCGTATGTGTCGCTGAGCATTGCGGCGTATCTATGAGTGTGAGTGAGTGAGTGAATGTGAGTGTTTGTTTATTGCAAATATGGGTGGGTCAGTCTCGGTAAGTCGGGCAAAAGCAAGCTCCCTTCCAGCATCAACCAAGCATTGACTTTTGTATATATATGTAGTCAGCGGCATTTGTATATAAATAGCAAAGCACGCGTTTGTACATATGTATATGTGCGTGTGTTATTGGACCCTTTGTTGAGGTGCGTCTATGTGTTGTGTTTTAGTATATATTTTGTCATACATATGTAAGTGTGTGTTTGTGCCCGGTCAAGCTTTGCGCTTAAGCGCACATAAGCCGCCGTTGGGCATTGTAAGAGACCAAATTCGGTTGCTTCTCAATAAAGCTGCCACCAAAGAACGCCAACTTCAATTTAATTTGTTGTTACAAAACTTAAAGATCTGTAAGATTTTGAAGAAAAGTTTGTTAGCCTGAACTTGTTATGCTGCTCAGCTATAATCAAAAATGATTTGCAGTAGGTAGAGTCAGCCAAGGCAGTCAGCCATCAGCAACTAAGTCATAATCATAGTCATCGTCTTTAGCATCATCATCATCATCAGCATCAGAAGCATAAGCATCCATACAGTTGTCTTCAATGTGGCGCGTTTTTATACCCTGTAATAAAAGGGTATATTAAGTTGGTGGAAACTAATTTGGTGAAGGAAAAGAGTAAGACCTTATATCCTTATATCCTTATATCATATCAAAATTAACCGAATGACCATAAAATAAAATGCATTTAGGCATGACCGTCTTCCGTTTTGCATTTTCATCTGTTCATCTGTCTCTCCGATCGTGTTGTCCTGTTTCTCGAGGAACAAAGAGCTAAGACCATGGCTTCTAGTTCTTCACTGATTCCTAACTTTTCGATTTTCTACACTTTTTCCATAAAAGTATTTCGCGAGTTACTGTCACACGTTCCCTAACTGCAATACTCAAGCTAGAAACACTTTCTGTTCTTACTAACCATTCATAAAGTTATACAACTCGGTATAGTCCCGGAGAGATGTCGTACTATGCTCTATAATTCCGTAACTAAGCTAGTTTGGAAATACGATTGCGAACTAAGGGACAATGTTAGTAAGAGCCATATCTTTAGATGACATTTAATGAGCACAGTGCTACGAACAGTCCCCGGTGCTCCCTGGTGTATTTGGCGAAAGCATTTTCTCGAACAACGAAAAATACCTATTCTGACAAACGTAATAGCTCAACTTCAATTTAAAATGAAATTTTCTCAGCTGAAAAATAAACCAAATCTCATTTTCAAGACAAGAGGCAAACTCGTCTCAAAAGAATTGATCTTTCAGACCCATAACTAAGAGATCCTATTATATCTTAATCGCACTATTGATGGGTGATTAAAGGAGGTATGGTATAAGATTTCAGAGCGTTAAAACAGTCTCTTAATAGAGAAATGCAATAAAGAAAATAAGCTTAAAAATTAAAATTCCGCTACTCAATTATTTTCAATAAAATCGGCTAAAAACTTTGGGGTGTCATGTGCAAAAATGTCCAAGCTTAAATACCTTTTGCCTAGAAAGACTTTTGAAAAATATGCTTATAGATAAGCTACACTTAACAAAGTCGGTATATATTCGTGACTTGGTATCAAATATAAAAATTTGTTTAACCTTTTCGGGTCTATCCCAACAGTTTTTCACTTTTCCATACAGCAAACTTAGACGACAGGACTATCTTTGATAAAATTTCGTTAGCTAATGGGCATGATCCAACAAGTAGAAGGTGACCATATGCGCAGCTCTTTTGCATGTGTCTCTGCGGAAAATAGAGCGCAAGTTAAATTTTTGTATGATCTAATCATCATCATCATCATCACTAGCTTTACAGTCTTTGGCAGACCATAGCTTCTGCAACTATTCCTCTCCATGTTCTTCGATCGACCGCTGCAATCCTCCAGTTCAAGACACCTAGAGAACGAAGATCATTTTCCACTACATCTAGCCATCTTTTATTTGGACGTCCACGTCTTCTTCTTCCAATCGGCTGTCTGTGAAATGCTTTGGCTGACCGCTCTGTTTTTAGGAATTCTACTAAAGTGGCCAAGCCATCTTATAAGCTGACGTTGTACCATTGCTTCAAGTTCTTGGTTAAATCTTATTCGGTACCATCCATCTTCAAATCTGGCAGTTCCAAAAACCTTTCTTAGGATTTTTCTTTCAAAAACTCGACTAATGTCTCATACATATTAGAAAAATTATTTAATTTATTAAAATATCGCGACCAAATTTATTTCAGTTTTATTTTGTTTTAGACTTAGCATTTCTGTGAAGTTTGTTCAAATTTGGTTCACTATTTCATATAGCTACCATACAAAAGTTAACCAGTTTTCTGCACAGCCAAACTCGCGCACTTTTTAAACTATATTACTCCACGTCTACAGTGTATACAGTAGTCATTATTACCCGACGCTTGCCGTCCCGACATGTTTCTTGTTTTTGTTGCCATTTTCTTACAAAGTTTTAGACTTGGGTGCACGGTTAGCACTGCGTCAGCGTCGCCGTAACACATTTCAGCATTAGTGTCTCAAGCAGACAACATGGCACACACTCACACAGTCACACACACATGTGCATAGCCAGTCAATGTCGTCAACAGCAGTAGCAGTGGCTGGAGCTGGTGCTCCTTAGCTTGGCATTGGCGTTGGCGACGGTCCTTTCTTGCTGTCTGCAGACTGCTGCTGCCGTCTTTACTCAGACCCGGTTAGATGTTACGGAAAATTGCTTTCGGTTTTTTTGCTACCAACACTTAGGAACCGAGTTTGTGTGTATGAGTTTCACACATGTTTGGCTGGTTTGGGTTTTTAGCGTGCCAAGCGACGACGCATCATACAAACCGACATGTTAGACAGCCCAAGACCCTCATCTGTGCTCGTCTACAACTCTACTGCTTGAAAATAGAAATAGTTGACAATAACAACAATGGCAACAAGATGAAGACCAAAAGCAACAGCAGCTACTATGGTTAGAGCAGAGGAGTTCTGACGACTTTGATTAAGGGCATAAGACATGACTGACAGCTTCACAATTTTCTATATTGGCTGGCGCGGCATCGTAGTACACTTGGAAATTAGCTAAAAGTGTTTAGAACAGAAGAGTTGAAGCACATCGAACTGTCAGTTAATCGATTAGAATCGGTTTCAGTTGCAGCTTGGAATAGAAAAAAAATGAGCTGACTTGTTGAAACATTTTTAATTAGCATTTTTAATCAGAGCAGCTAGTGTAACCTTGGAACTATTTACTGTATGCCATGATACATAGATATTATAAAAATCACATTTACAATGTAACTGCTTAGAAAATAAATAGTGCAACAGCTGGCTGAAAAGCTCTGCTTAAAATTTCAAAGAATTCTTAAATTTGAGATAGTATTTAAAAATAACAGAATATAATAAGCAGCTAAAAAATAAAAGAAATTTTGTTAAAGCTATCATACATAAGCTTATGACTAGGTATCGATAACTAGAAAATTAATAGATATTTAAAAAAAAAAATATGAATAACAATTTATTAGGTCGTAAATAAAATATGTAAAAACAGTGAAAATCAAAGGAATTTAATAAATGGGTTCAGGTGCCGATCTAGGAACAGCTGCGGATCTCGGATTTGGTCTTGAGGAGGTTCTTCACATCGAAGTGTATATATATCAGAGCTCGCAAAAGACTTTCAACCCATTTTTCCAACTTTTATGGGGGCGGGGATCCGGACCCGAAAGCCATACAATATTCTAGAAAAATCAGGGGCCGGAATTTTTTTTTTAAACTAACACAGCTATGTCTATACGAAAGTAGTCGAAGTGAAGAAGTTTATTTATTATTGTCTCTCAAAACATATTATTTGAAAAACGCTATAGCATGCACAGGTTCTCGTTTCCAGCGACTCATTGGGCCTGAAGGTAGCCAAAACTCTAAGAGATGCACAGTAGAGCGATCGGATGTTAAAACAACCGACAAGCCATTCGTTATGATTTTTTGCTCTTCGGACCTTAACCCTCCGTTCAGCACATATTTCGTTAATATAAAGTTCCTACTATGCAAAGCATTTCCCTGACCTAATGATTAATTTAGTAATTTAATTTTAATACTAGGGATCTACAAGATTTAATTATTTTACACATCGAAAGAGCCTATATTTTTGATGCACAGATTTTTATCGGGTAGAAATGCAGAATTGTGCAACAACAGCTTAGACCAAGAAAAAAATCTTAATTTCTGCCCAAGCCAGACCATTGACTAGGGCACTTCTACCTTAAACCATGTTGCAAAAAGCGGCACTATCTACCAGTGTTAGTACAGTAAAAGAAGGCTCAAAAAAGACGTCTGCTGGAAAAAAAAAAACTTAATGGATGAAACTTTCAGGGATCGTTAGGGACCTTGTTCTAAGCCTAAAACCGAGCTTTCGTATTTGTAGGTTGGCGCCACGCCGTCTTTCCCCTGGCAAGATATGTTGGTACGGTTTTTGTATGATATCTTCTTTTTTATCAAATTTCGAAAGATCGAAATTGTTGCCCATAATATTATCTATCAAACAAGACTTAAATTAATGTTGTAGGTTTGTTGGTTCAAGCACAATGCCTTTTGAAAGTTAAAAGTTGGAAATCATGTTTGGTGTTTTTCGAATAATTTGCAAATATCTCAAAACAGGTAGGTTTTTTCAGAAATTTCACCCATGTATTTTGATAAAGTAATTGAAATTAGGTACAAAATGAGTCCTCCATCGCTTTTCTACGATAAACAGGTTTCAAGCAATCGAACAAAAAGTTTTGTTTTGTACTAGGTTGCCTACGTGCGCGACACGTAAGCAAGCAGTCGACAAAGCAAGCAGTTCTGTTTTGTGCCCTGCTTTACGCTAAGCTGCATTTTAAGTATATGAAAAGATGAAAATTGGCGCTTGCGAGCGACTTATTTGTTCGACTGCAGGAAAACTATTGCTTTAAAAGCATAAAACTATTGCTTTTGATAATCAGCTGTAAGCAGCTGATTGTTGTTAATCTAGCATCTCTGCACTTCTGCATTTTTGTTACCACTGCTTACGACGTTAGTTGGTTATAACTGCTTGATATAGTGAATACCCTTAATATGATTTCAAGCTATAAAATACGTTAAGCAAACAGCTTTATAACGTATTTATCTTAAGAATAAAGCGTTTAATGTAAGACATTTTAAACAACTTAAAGTATAAGATATAAAATATTTAAAATTATTTTTATATGTATATGCGCTGAAAAAGGCTATGAGTTACACAAATAAGTATTACATCTTATCATCAATCACTTTAGCAAATTTAGCAAATATAAGCACAACTTTCTTTCAGTGTAGTACATCACTTTTCAGATCTATGCACCCTCGCAAACTCACACACAAACATTTAACCACACACCTACACACGACAGTATACATAAGCTTATAGAAGAACTGTCCGCCTGCTTCCACTCCCGAAATTGTGCACATATATGAGCAAAAACACCCACAAAACGTCTTTACGTACTGTCAAGCACAAAACAGACAAACCAGCATCCACATAGTATCTAGACCCCACTGCCACTGCCCAAAGCTACGGCTTACCTACACACACCCGCCGCAATCAACTCAACTCCATCTTACCCAGAGCACAAAAAAAAAAAATCCAACAAAAAAAAATAAAGAAATCAACAGGAGAAGAAGCAGCAAACTCGGCGAGGTATTTCAGCTAGAGCCACAATCAAAGTTGCTGTTCCAGCTATAGCTATGGCCCCCGTTCCTGCTGCTGCTGCTGCCAGACTTGGCTCATCCAAGCACCAAACGCACACAGTCACTCTCTCCCCACACATATAACATATATAGAAATCCATATAGAAATCCCCCTAACACAAATGGCACACACTCACTCACTCACACATTGGCACAAAAACAATGCCAAAAGTTTCTACACATATACGGTCACACTCACACACACACTTGTATGTGCTGCTGCTTACCTTACCCGGCCAAAACGAATGTCTTCTTGCCACATTGCCAAGTCAAAGACTCTTTATGCACTCTGCCCCAAAAATGTTTGAGTAGGCACCTTCATACAGCCATACACATATATGTATATAATGTTGCCTCTAGCCTGCATGTGTGTGCGTCTCTATATATATATATATCGTGTGTGTACGTCTTCGACTTTGGCTTTGGCTTAGTATTTTTGGTTAATTTTCTTCTAGTTTTAGGTTACGTTTTTGGGTTTTCCTACTGTGCTAGCTGTCGACTGCTTTGCCACAGAAAGTGCCCCTTACTCCTGTCACAATCCTAGCAGGCTTTCACTTCTGAAAGACATTTTGCTTAAAAGCCAACGCACACACACACTCTCACACACTCAAACCCATACCCACTCATACCCACTCACACTCATGCGTTTGTATTTTAGTTAGTTTCGTGTTTTGTTCTTGTTGCCTATGCCAATGCTTTTTAGTTTCGAGACATCTTAAAGGGCTGCAGCTACACACTCTCACACACACACATATGTCACACACACATGTGATCCTTAGAGAAGCCTCCATGGTTGCCACTTCCTACCCCACACAGCCATCACCAGCAGCGGCAGCATACAAATGAAAGGCACGTCATTTTGTAGCAAAGTCGTCCCCATCGTCCTCATGCTCTACGTTCCCGTCCTCTTCGTCGTCGCCATTTTGCCTTTGCCTGCCTTGTAGCCATTTTCTCTGCGCCTTGTGTGTGTGCTGCTTACCCTTCTTCATTATATGCCTTACTGCTGTTAGGGTTACCCCCCAACTTGCAAATAGTGGCATTAGGGTACTCCTCTGCTTTTTGCCTTGACAATGATGCCAGCGGTCCAAAACAAATTTCTCAACTCCTTCTGCCAGTTACTTTTATTGCTTGGGACCAAAAAAAAAAAAAATGAATATAAAACCCCAAGCCCCCAAAAGCAATTCAGTCAGCCCGCTTGACTGACTTTTTTTTTTCTTCATTCATTTTACGGGTAAGGGGCTTAATGAGTATAAAGGCGCCGAGTTGCTGCTCAGGCCATAGCCTAGGCAATGTACCCAAAGTGCAGACCAACGGCCGCACGATTGATGTGAACATGAGCACATTTGAAGGCGTCCATGGCCAGTAGCCTGCGCTACACCCACTGTCGCTAGCAATAACCTCGTCGTTGTCGTCGTTCTGTCCTGCCGTCGTCAACATCGTCTTCGTTGGCGTCGTGTCTGCAGCGACTTGGTGCTGTGACAGCTCCACGAGCTTTTTTCTTGGCACACAACCACATAGATATACACAGGCACACCTAAACGTCGCTCACTCGAATACTCAAAACGCCAACACAAAACGATTCATCTTCTCGCACTGCTTAGCCAAAACCCAATCCAAGCAACCCCAAATCACCTGCCCTCTATGTCCAACTCCTGCCGCTACTAAAACGTTCGCCTCCATTGTACTTGCTTTCATTTGAGTTGACTTGGACAGACTGCTGTGGCTGTGGCTGGGTGTTGCTTGGCATTGGATTTCTATGTCTTTTTTTTTAATACATATATACTATATATATATATTTTTCGTCTCGTGTTAGATTTGGGCAACGTCTTGGGCAAGTTCTCTTCTGTGCTGCTGTAGGAGGCACCCCTTGCTGTTGATGTTGATTCAATGCGAATCCTGCCCATTGGCTTTAGCCCGACTGTTTCCACTTACAGTCCCTTGGCAGCTTTGACTAACAGACGCTTTGCAGCAGCTGTGCAAAAAAATACAAAAAAAAAAGGTTTCCGGTTGCGCCAATGTTCTACTTCCTTTTTGGCTTCAACGTCGTTCTGGCGCTGGTTTCTTCTTCTGACTTCTCTCGGACACAAGAAACTCAAACACAAATTAGAGAACTCCGCAGGCAACGATGCTCACTGGCCTGTGCTCAAGTTTGAGCAACACAAAAAATTGCAAGAAAAAGAAATAGACCTCATGTATAATCCGTAGCCAAGTAATAAATGGGGTTGGGGAGTGACGTTGGATTGAAAGATGTATAAAACTGAAAATGTTTTCGTCATTGTATTCTGGGTAAACGGCTGTTTGATTTGACTTATGTATTATGGGCATTTAATGCTTATAAATTGAAAATATATAGAGAAAGTGCTTTTGGGAAGTTCAAGCTAAACGCAATTAATTTCTTTACATTCTAAGCAAAACTCAATAAAAAGAAAGGCCATCAGTTTTGGATAAAAATAAATTGATATTAAATGAAAAATAGACAGACCTGAGTTGGGTTACGATTTCGAAATCGGATTCGAAGTACCGTCATAGATTCTTCTTAAATTGGGCCCTCCATTTCGAATTTGCAGTTTATTTCTTTTGATTAAAAAAAGTAATGATCCTTTATTCAATAATCATTCGTTGATAACTAAAAATTAAACAAACAATGGAGCGAATCTTAAGTTATAAGCAGCGAACTTGAAATAATTTTTATTAACCTAAACCAGAAGTTCGAATTTTTTTTAACTAACATTAAAAAATA
The DNA here is from genome assembly GCA_018150985.1 of Chymomyza costata. Classification (NCBI taxonomy): domain Eukaryota; kingdom Metazoa; phylum Arthropoda; class Insecta; order Diptera; family Drosophilidae; genus Chymomyza; species Chymomyza costata. Next base: position 104,350 of record JAECWU010000136.1, on the reverse strand, counting down.
TAAAAATCGAATTAAAAAAGATAAACAACTATTTTTTTTTTCAAATAATATTTTATTATTAAAATGTTTCAGTCAATAATTTAATCTGCAATTAATTTGAGGTATCTTTTTATTCAATAAATTCGTTATACAAAACTTTGCAATAATACAGGGTCATCAAACTTAAGGTTTAAATTTTTTCAAATAGGTTTAATTTGTGTAGTATAATCACGCGTTAGTACTGTCGGTATTTGCCAATTATGGATTCTTATTCAGTTTATCAATTGCCATTTCATCATTTGTGAAAACACTTAGTACCGAACAACGTTTTTTTTTTATTCAAATTCGTTACAATGTATATTAAAGAACGAAAATTCGAGTTCTGTAAAGAAAATTTTTTGCGAACGCTTAGTCCATTTTATGGACCCAGTTCGGCAAACAATTTATTTCACGCTCCGGACCGGTGAATTGGCAACCAGGATTATATGATATCACACCGTAGCACTTCTTCCTTTGGGGCTACGTGAAGTCTAGTGTTTTTGGATAAGCCAGCTACGATTGAAGCATTATCCGTGTTATTCTGCTCGAACGTGTCACCGCAAAATGGAACCTCCGCATGGACGAGCTACGGCGCAGTTGCGTCCAACATTTGAAAGGGATTATCTTTAAAAAAAGAATGGCAAGAATGGTTCCTTCTATTGATAATAAAGATTTTCCGATTCATTTGAAGTTTATTGTGTTTTTTGCATTTAAAAAAAAAAAAATCTCAAGATTGATGACGCTTTATTTTATAAAATTCTCAGTCATAAAAAGTAATCGGCTAAAATCGATAATCGATAATGCACTCTTCTATAACATAAGTAATCGATATTATATTAAACTTAGACCATATAAAAGAAGAATCGCTTTAAAAATACATTCAACCAGTTAGTCTTGAACCACAAACCTTTGACAGGGGTTGCACCTTTTCAACTCCTTATAACTGTTTGCCATAAAATCTGATTGAAAACAATTACCTCCTTGCCATAAATATTATAGTCTTGTCTGCAGGCCCCATCTATATGGCAAGGTGTCTTCCCTTTGTGGTACACTTTCTTCTATCATACCCATACAAGCAACTATGCCACTAGTTGTTGCCACAGCTCATCCACTTAGGGTGCCGCCTACAACAAAATTAGCTATTGAGTGCACATGCCAGGTCTTACCCCAATACGACTCTGTTGGAACCTTTTTTCCTCCCCGCTCTCTCTATCAAAGTTGAGTAAAACAACTGCTAATGAAATACGCCACGTAGCGTGTTCTAGCAACTTTACTAGTCGGTATTCTCTAGGGGTAGTTGGAGGCTTCAACTTTGGACTGACTACCAGGCTATTGAATTACTCAAGCGTCATCGTCGTCGGCGTCGTTCCCGATGCCGTTGTATCCATAAAGTCTAACGTTGTCTAACGGGCAAGCAAGCAAGCAAGCCAGGAACCCACAACTAGTAGCTCAAGTCAGCAACATTTCAGTTGCGGCCGCTTGCCACTGTCTTGTACCCTTTCAACACCATGCCGCCAACACACCACGTCACCCCCGCGCACACACACACACTCTAGCCCAAATAACGAGGCACGAGTCTATGTACAAAATCCATCTACACAACCCACTTTGTATAGCATAGTACCTAAAAAAGAAAAATTATATATCCTGCAGGGGCTTTTATGAGAACGTGCGCTTTATTTTCCACTGCAAAGACGCTGCTAGTGCTGGCGGCTTGAGCTGCCATAAGGCACAGTGGGTGGGTATCGTTGAAAATTGGTATAGTGATGGGCAACAGGAGACTTCTTCAAATCGATGTGTGTGTGTGAGAGAGACTGGCTGGAAAGTTTTCATACGAGCTTGAGATAAAAATATAGTTGAAAACTATTGTAATAACTCACTGATATAGTCTTCTTATGTAGTACACTCAATACCATAATTACCCAACGAAGGCAGTCAAATTATAAAAAAGTTGTTTTTATTTCTTACAATATGGAGACTTGTTAGAAAATTTGAATTAACAATTTAAATTAAATAAAATAAATTAAAATAGGCGAACTTCCATATGAATAACAATGAATTTTTCAATATTAGGAAATTTTTCAAGTATATCGCTTATGTAAGCTCCTCTGTATAACGAAATTTCTTTGAAAACGCCAAAATTTCTACGAAATCCAACAATTCTCCGTTCCGTTCACATGGGATTGCCAGAAATGCACAGCTTACGAACTATACTTGAACTTGTTAATTCGATAGTTTTTTGTACAAAATTTCATACAACCACCCCAAATGCGATACAAACGATTGTACAACCTGTTTGATAAGCAACCAATAACAACCCGTCGCGATATGTATCTATAAAAGCAAACGTTCCAGTTCCATTTTGTTCCTTTTTTTGGTACACACGGAAAAAGAACATTGTCAACTTCTTCAATATGACCAAGTAGAAAGAAATTCTCTTTCAGGTCTATTTATTACCTTACTAAGCACCAACAGATATATTCTCTTAAAGAAAGAGCTTAGCAAGAAATATATTTTGTTTGTTAAAAAACCAATCCGTTCCACTGTACCTACTTGCCTATGTTCCCGCTACCACTATACTCAGCACAGTCTGCGCCTCCGCTGCTGTTGGCGTCGTCGTCGTCGCCGTTATCTTCCTTTTCCCTCCACCTCCAGCACGTCATCGACTTCGTTTGGCGTCGCCTTCGCATTTGCCGTACCCATAGCCGTGTCTTGTCTTTGACGCTTGATGCTGCCGACTACGGACTACGGACTGCGACTACGGCTACGGCTGCTAAGGCCGCGCACTCCACTCAACCCACTTGCTTTGTGGGCACACAGACTCACACACACACACCCGTGCATAAAAGCGAGCAGTGAATTGGGATTACATAGAGTGTGCTAGGCTAACCCTTCGTCTGCCCCCCTGCTGCCAACCAAGTGTCTTTGCCAGAGCCTTGTTACCCTTGGTAGCACTCACGACAGTGACTCTGTCCTTACCCCCCTCCATGCCACCGCCCGCTTAGTTTGCCAACACAATTTTTATACAAATTTTCTTGTTGGCACTTCTTGCCCCAGCCAACATTCTAGTGTTATTTTTGGTTGACAACGGGGTGTGAGCAACGGACTGCCAACGGGACACAGACATAGACGACGGGCACGGGCACTGGGCGATACATCCCTCAGCACTTACCCACTCGGCGCGAGAGTCACTTGGCAGCAGCAGCCACAGCAGCGAGTAGCTCACGCGAACGTCGACCGTAGTCCGCCACGCTGCTTTTTTATACAGTACCTTTTGATACCCTGTACACTGTAGGGTCAAGGGTCTACTAAATTTTTGCCTCATGTATGTAGCAGTCAGCAGAAGGCGTAGCTGAACCTAGGTTTATATGTGCCAAAAACTCATACCGCTACCCGAGGTGCACAAGTCTGTCTGTATGAACACCGAGATCTCAGAGATCATAAGAGATAGAGACATAAAAGTTTTCCCAAAGAGGCGCATTACGCTGGTGAAGTTTTTCCATGCCTATGACAATATCTCGCTTCCCGGTAAGAGAATCTCAGGTTTTATACCTATTCCATCAAAGCTGGCTTGATTGAAATTTCAAACAGTTAGGAGTAAGGGTGGTTATTAAGAGCGAATGATTTTTGGAACTGAATAAAACCAAATTGTAGAATGATGTCAAGAACAAATTTCGCGATCAACATTATTATGTGGCTTTAAAAAGCCCCTCTTTTAAGTGGCAAAAGTTTTTTAAAAATTGTTCGGGAGAATACTTTGAAAACAATAAACCTTTTTTTCAATGATATACAGCCAAACCAAAAAAAAAAAAAAATGGATTTTAGAGTTCAGAGATCGTACCATGTTTATCATACGTTTTTGTAGACGCTCAATCCGAGTGGTTGCAGTGTATCCCACTGTCGTGCTCCGCCCCGTCTAATTCACATTTTTTACTTTATCCTACTCCATGTCCTATATGTACTCAACGTCGTAGTCCACATCGTCGCCGTCGTCCTTGCTCATCAGCAGGCAGCAGCTGAAGTCCTAGCCCAATGTTGCCGCTACCATTACCGCTGCCTCTGCACACGTTTGTCCATTTTAAGTTTGAGCTCTGCCCGTGGCACTCATCCAGCGTCGAGTCCTTCACACCCACCCCACAAACGCCCTCATTTATTTTGTACCCACGCTGGCAGCAAAGTTTGTCTTGCGTTTGGTTTAACATTTCTTTTTTTTTTATTTTATTCCTTGCCGCTCTCTGTCCGATATTCCTTTTTTATGATTCCCTGTCTGTGTCTATGTGTGAGTGCGGGGTGGCACGTTGTGGGTGTGGCACGGCTGCCAGCTAGCCTAACGAGCATGTTACTCCTTTCGCTTTTATTATTATGCTTTAGCGCACATTCCAGTTAAAATGAAAATAAAATAAAAAAAACTTCTGCTGTGTAGCTCGGTTTTTTAGACCCGCTCCCATTTTCGCTCGTCCCTGCTGTCCAACGAGGTCCATTTTCATTTGCCTCCCGCGGCGTTGCCTAGCTACCGTGCTCTGGCTAGCTGTCCGCTGTAATCCCCCACTCCAAAGCAGCCGCCATTGGAAAAGTTGCATGTTGGCTATATAAAATAATAACAACTAACTAAAAATCCGTACGCTTTGGCTGCAAGATCCTTTTGTTTTTGCAGCCCAAAAAACGTAAAAAAAAAACAACATAAAAAAAAAAGTAGAAGAATAAAAATAAAAATAAAATTGTTTGCCCCGTTCGAATTCAATGCAAAAGTTTTGCCATGCAACAACCCACATAAATTTTGACCAGCACCAACCAGACCCAGACCCAGACCCTAGGCAAACCTTTTTGCATTCAGTTCTGAGCAGTGGCGGGCATGGGTTAAAAGTTTATCAACGCGTTTGTCTGTAGTGGGCGAGTGGCAGGCGCAAGCGGCTTCATTTGGCGCTGTGCCTGGCCAGAATTCTTGTTTGTCTTACTTTTGACCTCCATAAGCGACGACGACGAGTGCCACGATAGTCGATAATGATGCATTAGAAAGACCAACAACAAAGCCTTTAACTTTGATTGAGTCCGGTGCAAAAGTTGAACGCAATCAAATGTAGTATAAATAATAAATAGAAAAAGTGGCTAAGACGACTTGATATAAATGGGCTGGGAAACTTTTAACACAAATATAGTTGCATTAAGTAGAACTCGTTTTTTTTAGTTATAAAATGGCATATTAGATTGATATCATTAAAACATATTAAACAGATTTAAAAGATACTATTTTTTAGCCAACCGGCTATGAAAGAATATCATCTTCAAAACAATTCTGGTCAACTAAAAAAATTTATTTTTGAGCATAGTTTAGAGTTATTAAAAAAAAATCATTTATGTAAATAAAAAAAATAAATAAAAAATAAGTTTGTGGGAAATAGAGATAAGCTGACGGCTATTATTTTTGATTTTTTCAACGTTTAGCTACAGCAGGCAGATAATAAGTTACGATTGCATTAGTGTTCTAGATCAATCAGATAACAAAGGAGATTTTATAGAAGTAGAATTCGAAGGAACTAGATGAAGACAGGGAAATCTTTTAAGGAGGTCAAGGTCATCGCGAAGGATCGTAGCCGATGAAAACGTTTTGTAGAGGCCTTATGTCCCACTGGGGATAACAGGAATTGAGAGAGAAAGAGATAAAGACTTATGACTTTTGAAATTATTCATTTATCTGCTGTAAATAATATTAAAGATTTCTGCGACAGGCAGAAGAAAGCACATAATAAGTTTTTTTGGCATAAACTATCACTCAGATATCGAAGAAAATATTTGATAAAAGCGGAAGATATATGAGAACTTAAGATAAGCATCACTCAGATAACGAAGGATATATTATAACATATGATAAACAGATGAAAACCATTGAACTAAAGCCTATACAAAATTTTATAGATTCATGCAAAAGAGGGAAAAATACAGATAGAGATATTACTTTAAAAAAAACGCAGTTTTTCGGTTATATAGCCTCAAATATCGTCAAGATTCTGACGTGATGGGCCAATTCTGGCCCCGGGTTCGGATTTTACGCAGCAAATTACTTCGGAATATGACCCTTAGCTTTCCAACTACTGACATGACCCCGGTATTTGTAGGCCTGTGTTATTATCATGACCACCTCTTCAGTCGACCTTTCGTTACTCGCTTGACGTTCTGTCTTTATCTCACCCTAATATTCTTATCATCCTACTCAGCACTTGGCATGCCATCCTTATCAGCTTCATTTTTGCTTTCACTTATATTAAGTCGCTTATGATAATAAGCCGGCAAACTTTTTGTTTTCTAAGCTTTTAATTTTTTCAATAATTTTCAACTTGCAACTTGCTATTTAAATAAGACTCACAAAAATCACGCAAATGATAACGATACGCCTCTGCGACGTATGCTTGTACCTTCCAAATTCAAGTCAAATGCTAAAATTGCTATACCATATCTCAATATTCAAACTCGAGGATCAGACTTCTCTTCTTTGCTTCATTGCTTGCTTCGTGCTGCTTACTGCCTCTTCTAACAAAGAATGTGTTGATGAGTTTGCCCACCACTGCTTTACTGACTGCTTAAAATAAGAGAGAGAGAAGTTCGTACTGTTTCAATCGTGAGAATTAGAGTGAAAGAACGAAAACCACTACGTCTTATAGACGTACGTTGTCTTTGTAGGGTTAACGTATAGGATATATAAATCGAAAACCAATTTCCCATTGAATTTGTCATCATATAAATGAAGCAACTAATTTCCCATTATTTTCTTTTCTTTTCAGGTAAGCAAAAATTCTAACTAATAATAAATGATATAATATGAGTACTTTGCACCCACAAAAAGGTCTAGAACTCAATAAACGTAAGTCAAATGCTCTTAGAAACTGATACATTTCCCCTCATAAAAATAATTACATTCAGGCCTACAGCGATTTAGGATTCCAATTTCGACTAATCTGTGAAACGGAAATTTTAAATATTAGTCTAATAATTATATTTCACAAGAACTATAAATTCAAAGCTTAAAAATGAGAGCCCGTAAAAAACATAAAAAAACTTGGAAATAATTCTGCAATTTAGAAACATATTTTTTCCAGTGAACTTCATAAATGGAAAAACTTGGTTTATCGAGAACGAGCTGCTTTCTAAATGAAAATGCAGAAATGTAAAATGTGATTTTATTTTTTTTTTTTTTTTTGTTTACCTTAAGCAGCTTAAAATTAATTTACATGGGGCAGCAGCAGAGGTGGCGACATTGGCAACTGGTGGCATCAACTGGAAAATTTGTTTAAAAATTCCAGCACTTGTTTGAGTGGGGGTGGGGGATGCAGCCAGAGTTAGAAAGGCGCAACAACTATACAATGGCATAGAATTATACATTTGCCGACGGAAGTTGCAAGTGGCAGGCAACACAGAAAAACTGACACACATACATGCACGCATAGACTGGCACACCCACACACACATACTCACGCACATAAGTGCTTGCAACATGTATGCGTGTTTATACTTGCAACATGCAAGGCCCAACCACGCACTTAATAATACGGTTTATTAGCGACATAAGCACATCCGCCGCTGCCAAGCAGACATTTTAATTGGTGGGAGCATGGAATGTAGCATGCACCCTGGTAGCAAAAAAAAAAATAAAATTATTATACTAGCAGACAGTTAAACAGTGACAGACAGTCGAACCCACTGTGGCAAACAGTTGAGTCCGCCGGGGTTTGAGGTTTCAGGGTATAAGGCAATTGAAAAGTAGGATACTTCAATCATTGGCTGCCTTTGTCTGGGGCAAGGCTTTGACTCTGCTGTTGAGTAGATGCAGATAAGTGTAGGATGAGTGGCAGGATCCATGAGTTTTTGATGTGCAATGCCACAAATTAAAAAAGTGCTGCGCTTTTTAATCAAACCAGCATTAGGCATAGAATCATGCAGCCCCTACCCCCTAAATGCAAACATATATGCAGCAAGCTGCCAGCGGGGCACTAGATTAGCCATTTTTTTTTTTTTTTTTTTATTTGGGTTCACAGAACTTAAAGGATTAAGCGCTTGGTGCAAAAAAAAAAAAATTTTTTTTGAGAATAGAAAAGTTTCTTTTAAAAGAGACACAAGAAATTACAGAATTTAAGAACAGGCGTTTTTTAATTTTTTTTAAAATTTTTTTTCCATTAATTTTTTGCTGGCGCAAAGATTTCTAAATGATGTGAATGGATACAAATTATCGAAGGACATACTTTCGGGTATTCAATTTTTTTTCTTACAATATATTGCTGATACCATCGAACAGTTGTATCTCATGCATAATATTATCCAATAACTACCTAAAAAATCCTTAAAAGCACATTAAAAGATGGCGTACGTTAAAGTCGGGCACGGACGACTTTGGGATACCCTGTACCACTAATTGCAATCAAGTCCGATAAACTGCTTAAGCGCACTAAAAGACAATTGATTGCCAAATTTGGGTGCGATATCTTCGTAAACAAACGAAACGTAACGAATTTTGAGCAAAAAAGTTTTTTTGACCAATTGGCCTTATGGGAGTTATATAATATAGTCAACCGACGTTGATCAAATTTGGTACAGTACTTGGGACCTATACAAAACTTCCGAGCGCCAAATTTGTTTACGATATCTTTATAAACAAACGAAACATACCAAATTTTGTAAAAAAATAGATTTTTTGGCCGATCGGTCCTATGGGAGTTATATGATATAGTCAACCGATTTTGATCAAATTTGGTTTAGTACTTGGGTACTCTAAAAAACTGCTGAATACCAACTTTAGTTATGATACCTTCATAAATAAACGAAAATTTTCGGCCGACTAGTCCTATGGGAGCTATATGATATAGTCAACCAATTGATGAAATTTGGTACAGTGCTGAAGACCTCTAAAAAACTTCCGAATGCCAAATTTGGTTGCGATATCTTTATACACAAACGAATTATCCATCTAAGCCTTTTGGTTTTTTTCGAGATCCTCTGTAACACCCCTATGGGAGCTATATAATATAGCCCCGATATCAAAAAAATAAAATAAACTTGTGTCCTATGGAATAATAAGGTATCTAATCTGAAAGTTTGGTTGCTCTAGCTCTTACCCTCTCAGAGATCTAGGCGTTCATACGGACGGATAGACAGACATGGGTATATCGACTTCTCTAGTCACCCTGATCATACATATTTTAGGTAGCTTTGGGGGTCTCCGACTTCTCCTTCTGTGTGTTAAATACATTTTCGGCTAGCACAAACTTAATATACCCTTTGTACCATACGGTACAGGGTATAAAAATGTTTTCTTGAGAATGCAAGTTTTTTTTGTAAGAAAACGTTTGACTTACATTTAATTTGTAAGCTTACTTAGTTTATCAACGAGGACGTCTAAAATTCAAAGCTACTGCAAATTCGAAGACCTTCGCAGAACTCGCAATGGCTCACAATCTTCGCTTAAAACTCTAAAAGACACAAGTGTCTACGTCTTAAATATTTTCCTAAGCACCTCCCACTAATGCTTTTGGCAAATAAAAAAACTAGCTAAATTTTTTTAAATAAAATGCGCCAAATACCACGTGTCGGGCCTTACACGCACCACTTCTTTGTTGTGCAGTGTAATGGAGCATCGCATGCAATGTGTTGCCAGCGCAGAGTTGTTGCCTGCTTAGGGTTACCCTGCCTTCAAAATATGCCCATGTACGTATATAAATGTGGCCAACATTTTATGTCAAAGTTGTAGCAAACATTTCGTTTCGTTTTGCATTGGAAGAGACTCACAAAATGATTTCAACTCTCGGAACCCTTTTCATGTTTGCGGACTGGCACCCCTCGCACCCACGACGACGGCGACGGCAGACGTACGAATTTTCCACATCCCTAAATCGCTAATCTGCTACGCATTTTTGCCGTGCCGCTTTGCCACCGACCCTGCCACAAAGTTGCGTCGCTGCTTTTTGTAATAATTCTGCTGCCGTCGTCGCCGCCGTTGCCCCTGGGCTGCGTATGATTTTTTTTTATATACATTTATATTTTTTTTTTTTTTTTTTTTTGTGCAAATCGGCAACTTTTAGCTGTAAAGTTTGGCGGGGCGGCATTGGCATGGGCTTTGGGTTTTACGCTGGGGTTTGGGCCTGGAACTTGTAGCTCCAAGCTTGGTGGGTCTCTGCACACATATGTGCGAGTCTGCGATAAGGTAGCGGTGGCAGCAGCAGCAGCAGCAGCGACGGCGGCAGAGAAATTGAAATTGTAACCATTTGTGAAGGTTGCCACAGCTAGACGAGGAGGCTAAATGTCTGCGCTCCCTCCGTTTTAGATGAGTGTGTGTTTGTGTGTGTGCGTTTGCATGCTTAACCCCACAATGCCATAAAAAAAAGGACCGACAATGACGATGCCAGCGTTGAGGCAGCAACTTTCGCTAAAGCGCAAATTGTTGTGCCACAAAACGTTGTTAAACCGCCGAACTCGAATGCCAACGTTGGAAAATTTCATGCTGCCAACTTTTCAGGAGCGCGCAGAGAACTCAAGTGCGCTTGTGGGATTTGAGCTTAGGTTTCACGTTTCCTTACTTTCCTTTTATTTTTGGAAAATTCATACTACTTCTAACACTATGGGTGGCAGCTGTTAGGTTGTTGATTATGCCGCTGCTGCTGACTGGGTTGGAACATGGTTGTGGTTTAGGCAGCCAATGCTTGAAGATATCAGCGCCAAGTCGAGATTTTATGACTTAGTTTCAAACTGCAGTTTTGACTGCATTGAACAACTACTAAAATGAAGACAACTTAAGATGAAGTCTGAGCAGTTAGTCCGCTGAGCACTTTTATAAAAAGCTATTTAAAAATTCTATAATGCTTCAAAAATATATAAAAAAATGTTTTCTTTATTATTATTAGCAGCAGTCCAAATGTTTGTCGAATTATTCGACATGTCTTTAATAATAATGACACAAAAAAAAAGAGAGTTTTAGAGTTTTCGATTTCGAGTAACTCTGTAGCTAGTTTTTCATTTGTAGTTTTAATGGAGATGGGATAAGATAGCAACATATACAGCCGTATTACGGAAGACGAGCAACGAAAACGTATAAATTTTGTTCGTTCTATTCTTATTCCAAGGGAAATATTTTTTATGCATGACATAAACCATTGATGCAAAATATGAACATTTTTTAATGCAAGACATAAACCATGTGAGCGTAGGCCAAAAATTCGTTTTAACTTGTGCATGCTCTTTTTTGTTTTGTTTCAGAAGAAGAATAATAAATAAAAATAATTTATAATAAATATCTAAATCAAAATTAAATAGAATCTAAAAACATCAATGAATATTAAAAAAATGATTTCAAAAATTCAAATTCTATTATTTATCTGTTATGACAATATTAAACGTAGTAACAAACAAAAATTCCGCACAAAATGTCAGCACTTCATATAAAAAATAATCCCAAATGGAGGGATATTTTTTTAATATGTAGTTTTGACATTTCGTGCGAAATTTTTGCATGCTGCGTATTGACCTTTAGTTTAAATTCGATTAAAAAATCTTTCTAGCGCTGTTTTTTGCCACTATGCAGTAACGCCCTGAAATAAATCTCTGTTACGCAGCTTTGTTAATCACCATCATTTTTACAAAGAATTTTGAGCTCTTGTACGCAGCTTTGTTGATCCCCAGTGCTGCCCATTTTTTTTTTTTTGCAGATTCAATTTCTTTTTAGCGCTGAAAAAGTTATGTTGTTACTGCTGGCGCCATTTAGCATGAATTGCTCTGAGCTTTAATGTAAAATTAAGAGCTATAAGTATTCAAAACCTTCATATAACTCTCAATCTATCAATATTCTTAAGGCAAATAATTTTGATCTCTGGTACGCAGCTTTTTTGATCACTAGTGCTGCCTTTTTTTTTTTTTTTTTGCTGCGGATTCACTTTTTTTTAGGACTAAAAAGCTATGTTGTTACTGCTGGCGCCATCTAGCATGAATTGCTCTGAGCTTTAATGTAAAATTAAGAGCTATAAGTATTAAAAACCTTTATATAACCTTCAATCTATCAATATTCTTAAGGCAAATAATTTTGATCTCTGGTACGCAGCTTTTTTGATTACTAGTGCTGCCTAGCAAATCTGGCGCCATCTAGCGGAAGTTAATTACTGAAAGATACGAAAACTTTCAAAAATTTTTTTCAAAATTTTTCTGGAATTAGAGACCCTTAGCTGAATGAAAACAAAACAAAGAAGACCGAAAAAAATATCCCTTCCATTTTTGGGACATAAATTCTTCATAAATACATGTTTTTAAAAAGAAGTGCTCTCAAAGATACTTTTGTGCTAATTATAAGAATGCTTAGATTGAAGGTTTAAAAAAAAAAAACAAGAAACAAACAAAACATTTTAAGCAAATTTTGGCTTAAATTAAGTTCGGTTTTTTTTCTGTGTGTAATTATACAATTTCGCCAGATAAGTTTTTTCAGTGAATGTGTGCTCCAAAATTAGCATTCACTTTTCTAACCATGTTGAATGCTAAAAATAAGCTTCTTGTTTGTACAGAAATCATTGTTCAGTTTTAAATCGAACAATTTGGCAAAAATTTATCGTTACAAAAACTGTGCTGCAGAAGTTTTAGTGACATAACTTCAATATTTATTTATTTGTCAATTCTGAAATTCTGAAAAGAATCCGCAAATAGCTATGATTAATTGAAGTCATTTAACTAACATATCTTCTTGACGGCTTTGACTTCACTACTAAGTAAATATTTAAGTCGTAATAACCAGGGTTTTCTTATATTAATCGGTTTATGCACAAAACGAGTACTTTGGGATTTTGTTGCCTTATTAGTAACTTTCCACTCTCCGCTGACGTAAGCAAACTTGCTGCCAAAAAATTTTTCAGCCACTAGCTTTTCAAGTCTCCCAAGATCTTGACAGTTGAGTATATCGATTCTACTCGATTATTTTGGCATTTGCTTTGAAGCTCTTTTGCCACACCTCCTGCTGCTCATCACACATGCTACTCCTGCCAACCTTTATACCCCTTTCCATTTTATGACTGCAGAGTAAAAATAAAAACGGCACCCATTTTTTCCTCTAAATCCCTAACCCACTCGTCCCCGCCCAATACACAAACTCACACAAAAAAAAAAGGTAGCATTACGGCAATATGAACGCCTGGCCAACCCAAGCTACTATTTGGCATTGCCGCATCTTTTGGGATTTCTTGCCTCGTTTAAAAATCATTCAAGCAGCAGACACCCCACAATAAACGAAGCACCCAAACCCATGGAACCCAACACCCACACAGACAGTGGCACAAATTGTGTCAAAAAACGTTTGGCAAGCGCTCTGGCACGGGTTCGAGGGTTTCTTTGGGTCTGTGCATCAAAGCTCTAAATCGTTTTGGCTTGGCTTGCCGGGCAGAGGGACACGAGACACATTTTTATGTTTTTTGCGCAACGCTTCTCATACCCATACCCATGCCCCTTACGCTTATTTTTCTACTTGTATTTTTCTTTCTACGCCCTCCTTCCCAACCAACTCCTGGCATGCCAAAAACTTTGACGCCTAACGAAAGAGGCAGCAAATAATTCATCATTTTGCCTTTGGAGCACATTTGCCATTTCCTGTGCTGTATGCCTCCAAGTTGATGCTACGCAGCTTAGGACATGCCTAAGATGAGCCAAAGTTCGTTTCCAAGTCCTCACTCAAACTGTACCCGGCTTTGGGCCAAGTATCCTACACAAAAAAGACAAGAAAAAAAAAATATTATATGAAACGTTTTATCATCAATTTTATGTGTGAGTTTTATTTTCTTTCTCTTTATTCTGTTTTCATTTGTCCTTGTCCCGCTCCAGTTTTAGACACCACCTGACCAAGTTGCATGGCGCCTGCTGTGCCTCTTGCTGCTTCCTACTCTGCTCTGTACTCTCTGGATTGGATGGGTATGAGTCATCAGCAGCAACCAAGTGTAACTCCTCCAACTGGCAGTGAGCCACTCGTTTTGATTTTGCCAACTGAAATTCGATTTGATTATGATTTTTAGGATCGAATTGGTAGGATAAATTCAAACTGTATTGGTGTAGCTGAAATTGCATTGAGAAATTGAGTGGCAACAGGATTTGAGTTTCCTGCACCTTAATGAATTTGTCCAAGCAATTGTATATTTGTCGAAAAAAAATACTCAAATTGCTTGGGAAATTTTAGAAGCTTTGTTTTTTTTTTAAGCAACTTGCATTTATTTATTCAATGACGCCTTGTACAATAAACATAAAATGTATATATTTATACTGAGAACATATAATTTTAAATTTATTTATATAAATTTATAATTTAACGTCAACTTTCTAGGCGGCATTGTGCCTTTCGAAGGGAGCAACTTTGAGATTTTGTTAGTGTAAGCAAAATGTGTTAGACTGGTTCTTTTTTTGACCTGACAAACTGCTGCTTGCTATAAAACTAAAAAAAGTATCTAAACGTATACTTCACAAATTCTTAAATTTAAGGCGGCATTGTGACTTTCGACTGGTGTTAGAAAGGATCGAGAATGGGGAAGGAGAAGGCGCGGGGGAGGAGAAAGGCGTAAAAAGTTTTACTTTTTTAATATCGTTTAAAATATTTATAGTTAGACGCTTGTTAAGAAATCTCCCAAAAAAATTAATTTGTATTTATGTTTTTTAGTTAACTTCCTTTATTGGAAAATTATTTTCGAAAATTCTGTTAGATAAGAGCCTTAAAGTCGCGTCATCTGTTTTGGTAGACTCTACATGATTCCTATCTAATGACTTGGGTAAAGCAAAAACTTGTAGCTGCCAATTTAGATATTATTTTTTCGTATGTTGTGAACCCACAAAAATTCTGGATTTCGATTTTCAATTCAGAATTGCTTTGTCGTGTCTTCTGAGATGATATCGCTTGGTAACTGTAACTTACTTTTTCCAATCTTTTTGACTGCCGAAAGCCAATCTCTCATATATAGGTCTGTGCATGTCTTTCTCAACTATAAAATATATTCAGATTTTTTCGTAGATCTGGCTCAGAGTATAAAAAACTTTCCTAAACAAATATTTTACAATTCAGAAAATTATGTTTTTATTTTTATGATTAAAAAAAAATATGCTGGTCTTGACAGTTGTGATTTTTGTATCTGCTTCAAAGCAATATATCGAGATCGAATCTAGGACTTGTGAAGATTTTCAACCTTGAGGCCAAAACTCTACTTACTCTGATACCCTTATGCAGGATTAGTCACAAGAGGACGATTTTTAATTATTCCTGAACCCGCAGAAATGGCATAAGATGCAGAAGAATAAAAAGAAGACCGAGCCCTGCAACAAAAACTGTTCCGGTCAGATTAGTCGGCGGAAACGGATGGTCACACGCGGACCACAAACCATATGCAAGAGCACTCTCAGGGAACCCCAAGACCCAAAAGGCGGTGCACCAACACAAACTGGCGCAGAACTATAGACAGGAACCAAAATACAAACTAAATAACATATAGCCGCACCTAATAGAGTTAGGTTTAGATCTATGGTAGAGGCGCTATGCTCCACGAGGAGAACTCCTTTTAGTAACTTCATTCAAAACACCCTTAAAAATTTGGAAGTTCAGCAAAACTTTAACGTTTTGGTTTTTTTTTTATTGTAAGGCTTAATACATTGCATGGATTTTTAGAGTATCACTTGGATCCTAAACATCTCACAAAAACTAACAACAAATAATAAATAGTAAGCCGCTTTGTAAAAAATGTTTCGGTACGATTTATTCTACCTGTAATTTATAACGCAGTGCATAACAGCTGTTGTTACTGCTGTCGCCATCTAGTGATATTTGCTGGCGCCATCTTACGTATCTACGTACGTATGAAGTTTTTTTTTTGTACGATTGTGATTTTGACAGAAAAGGTCGCATGTGTAACCCTGAACACATTAAAATTTCAAAACTATATGATAAAAATGGTCAAAGCTATGATCGTTTAGAGTAAAAAACTCACATGGTAAACAAAGCATATCTTATTTCTTGCAACAAAGAAATTGTTAAGTTAAGTCATTCTCGAAATAAGCGCTTCAAAAATACTACCATAAACCTAAGCGCCTAAAGGGCTGATTAAAAATGTAATGCATAACAAGATTTCCCAATAAAAATCTGATAAAACGGTCATATGCTCTTTATTCTACAATATATAAAACTCAGCATTTTAGATTTTAATCTGTTTATTTTATTTATTTTTAATGGCATAGCGATTTTAGTAACATTTTCATCTGTCAAAAACAGCGCTTCATATTCAATCCATCAGTTAAAAAAAACCCAAAACAATTACATACACTTTTTCATAAACATTTTTTTTATTTATTTTAAATGGTGTTTTTGTTATGATTTTTTGGCTCAAATTTAGTTTGTTTAATACTTCATGTATTAAATATTTTATTTTGTCACTGGTTCAATGCATATTTTGGTACAATACAAGTGCACTTCCCCCATAGCAACAGTCTATTAAATAAGTCTGTGTACATAATTTTTTCGTACGCACTGTGCGCACCTGTATATGATTTGGGCGCAAAGCAAAACTATATATAAAAACAAATAGTTTGGGGAATTTGTTATTGTATGTTCATAGAATTCAATATGCGTATGGCTTTAGCAAAAAAATTGCATATAAATGCATGTACATACATATATGTACTACATATTTATATAAAAAACAACAAAATAATGAAATCAAATATGGCGAATATAATAAATGCATAAATTCATGCACACACGCACACAGTAGGTACATACAGTAAAAACTTATGTACTACAATTATATATAAAAAATTTGCTGCATGCTATTTTATGTATTTGCATATTTAAATATGCAATTTTTTAAAAAACATATACATTGGTATAAAAATAAGTTCACATAGAATTCTACAAATATTTTATTATATAAAAACCAATACAATTGACATTCTATTTCAACGTTTTTTCAATTTACATTTTTTTTTAAGTGCATACACTTAATTTTATTTTATTGAAAATAAAATACAAAACATTATTTGTCGCAATAAAAATAAATTAATCAAAAATTTGCATTTATGCTAATTATATTAATTTGACATTTTTATCAAAATATAAACACTTAAGGGAAAAATAAAAAATGGTCCAACCAAACTATGAGAGTTCCACGAACTGTATATACATTTATTTAAGTGGAACTTGGGTAAAAATTTAATTTTATGTTTATGTATATGGATACGTATTATGATACAAAAGATCTTCTGGGCGCTGTGCGGACCCATGTGAGGAAAAAATTTGGATACGTATAGTTGATGAGAAATTAATACGACATACAAAAAGTCTTTTGTTTCAAGATCTTCTTAAATAAGCCAAGAATATACATAGAATCGTAGAGAAATGTGTTTCTATTTGAGTTTAGGGTCTAGTTCTTTTTATTCCCGAGCACTATAATAAATAATACGGCGGGATTATTTCAAAACTCAGCCATTCAAAAATCGATTTGATTTCTTCGATATTGCTGTGTTAACAAATTTTTAGCCAATTTCCCATTTCGGTCTATAAATTAATATTTTCGACAACTTCAATTATTAAAAAAAAAAAATAAAAATAAAAAAAAAATAAAAAAATAATAAAAAATAATAATTTTAATATTTTTTCAGTTTATTTCTTAAGTAAATCCAATTAAAAAAACCAAGCTAACGTCTATGTGACGTAGACATTTTTAACTTTCTCTCTCTCTCTTTCTCTCTCTCTCTCTCTATCTCTCTCTCACGTACGTTTCTGCACCAACTTGCAGTTGCTAAGTTGGGCTTAACATCTTGTCCATGGTAATGGCTTCATAGTGGAGAGTTGACTTCATGCTGAGAAATGCACAGAGAGCACGTCGCAAAGACATATCGTTATCTTTAGTGTGATTTTTTTTTGTGAAAGTAAATAATAAGCTGGAACTTGCTATGACAATTTGTATCATGAAATCGATTTTTTTTTTTTGGGTTCTAGGGTCACGAAATTTGTTTTTTTTTTTGTTTTGTGAAAAAAACAAAAAAGCACTTTGATTTTCCAAAAGTTTTGTAAAGTACAAACATTTCTATAAAAAATCAATCTGCAGCAATATTTTTTGCACTTAACAAACTCATTACAACACAAGATTAATACCGCTTTGTACTAATTCCTATCGCAAAGCATAACAAAATAGTTTTTGCATCTTAAAGACCTTGTTAAAAGTTAAGCCATTTAAAAATCTATTTAAAAAAATTAAATCTCTGAAAAAACAATAATTAATTGGTTTAATTTGATCCAACTTCAACATACCCAATTTCTCATGTGAGTCAATGCCCAACTTTTTTTTCAGTCTGGCGATTTATGCTTTGTCGTAAGAAATTTACATAGGTTTTTACATGCCTTCGGAAAAATAAAATATTTGATAAAACTGTTATAATCGAGGCGGCCGAATTGTAGGTTCCGTACTTTTTGTCGAAAAAATTATCATTCCTGCATCTCATTAGAATTTATAATTGGAACATTTTTTTTGAAAATCGAGATTTACGCCAAAGGAGTTTTTTACAAGTATATGGGGTAAGTTTCAAGGGGATATTTTGAAGGGGGGGGGAGAAAACCCGAAAATTGCATTAAAAAATTTGGGATATTCATTAGAGGCATAATCAACCAAAATTGGTCAGGTCATTTGTTACTATTAAAAGAGTCAAATATTGACCTTTTTTTAGGGGTGGTAAATTTGACATTTTAGACTATAACTTTTGTTGTATTTGTCCGATTTTGTTTATTTTTGACACAAGATCATGTAACCACAACGCATGCTGTCAAGTTTCAGAGAAATATTGAACGGTTTAGCTAAAAACGCAAGCTCAGATCCGGGGAAGGGGAAAGAATATTGACATGATTCATCGATAACTCGATCTTCTGAGGAAATACGCATCGGCAGGTAAAGTTTCTAAATTCCATCCCTTCGACTTAATTTATTTGTAAGCATTTGGTATAAAGGTAGGGGTTGCCACGCCTCCTCTCCGTTAGATACATGTGCCAATCTATTTTACCCTTTGTACCTATAGTTCTGGGTATAATAAAATAAAAATTTTGTTTAATAACATTTAAAAGTCTAACGTTTACAACTTTTAAAACTATATATTTGGATCGACTTTTCTTCTTGATATTTAAGTTATTCGATTAACATTGAAGTTTGTAATAAACAAAGATAGTATAATGAAAATAGTCCATACAAATGACTTACAACTAAGTTCTCATATATGCTATATAATAAATTTAAATGAATATAATAAGTGATTTAATTTCCTATGTAGGTATGGCCTGGTTCATTAATGTTAGAAATAATGAATTTAAAACTATATATTTACCACAAAAGGTTATCTTATTCATTTATGAGAAAATAAAATATTTATTTTAGAGCTTTTGGAAATTTATTTTGAAAATTTAAAATTGATTTACATTCTGAAAAAATTTTTTATATTTATTTTTTATATATCTACTTTAAGAGGTAACGTTTTAGGTTGAAGTAAAACCGGAAATACTGTATTCTCAGTAAAGAAAGTTTTCAAACATTTTTTGAAAAGTTCTGACTGTTAGAAAAGATAAATTATTTATCCGAAATACCAAAGCATGCTTAGAATTTCTAATCCTTCTGCCTGTTACATACATTGTGAGCAATATCTTATGCTCTATTCAACTAAGAGTAAAGGGTATTAAAAAAAATTTCGCATTTTTCAAGCAAGTCGTAGATTTCTCTATGCGTTGTGGTGCAATAAAAAATTGCAAACACTTAAGCAATGCAATTCTCACGCATACAACTACGGTTGCTTTTGTGGTGCAACAACAATGCGTGCCACAAACTCACACATACACAAACACACAAACATAAACTAAGGCACAGGTGTGTGCAGTCTGGAGCATACGCATTATGTTAATAAGTACAAAATGGGGCGACCGCACGCACTAGAATACATTTACGCACAAACAGACACATAGTAACACACACACTCACAAGGACACAGATGTAAAATGCAGTTGATCGCGATGTTTCCGCCTGCTCCCCCACGCACTGTTTCCATAACTGAATTGTTTTGCTGCACAGTGTAGCCCTGAGGGACGGAGTTCTAGATAAAGTTTTCCAGCTGCGCTGACACGCACACGGCGTATACGCAACGTATGTGCATCTAAAGGGTCGTCATAGATTTCAGTTAACTGTGGCGTAATGTTTTGACGCCTTGTTGTCAACAACAACATCGTGACGATGTTCGTCACTGTCCCCAAACAGTCGCCAGCATCAGCAACTACAACGTCAACGTCATCGTTATCATCATCATCATCATCACCAGCGTCATCTTCATCAACTTTATCATGAGAATTCATATGCAAATGCAAATCACCGTTAGAGACAGCTGCACCTGCCACGGCAGCACGTTGCAGTTACCAGGCCACCAGTCGACATTTTGGCCATGGCTAAAATGCTGTGTGGCGTTTGGCTCGGCAAAAGAATGTCAAATAGCAGGCGTTAAGCGTGAAATATGCTTGAACAATGTGTGAGCAGACTACAAGAGCAGCAAAGAGATGAAGTGGAAGAGAAGAAAGACAAGAGATGATAGCCCAGTTCCGTGTTATGTTGGGTCCTTTGGCTAGTGGCTCAGAGCAAAACGGCTGTTAATGCACTTAGATAGCGCTCAATGACCAATAAAATTTGCAAAGTGGTTTAAAAGCAGCTGCAGTTTGACAGCAATTGAGTTGTTGTAGCTGCAACAGGTTAGAAGACCACTGTATTTTGGCAAAAAAGTTGTTAATTCAATAAGTCAAGGTCATTAATATTTTAGCAGAAAGTATATTGACTAAGTTTTATACTATTATAGTAGTATAACCTAAGTTTTTAAGAAGATAATAGCGCAAAACATACTAAAAATTCCGTGTTTTCGAAGTTCGATTTTTACTGATTTTAGACTCTTTGAAATGATTGTATACACATTTAAATCGCCTATCGAAGTTCAGAAAAGGTCTGAGTGCCAGCTTATACACTTATCTTGACTTCAGAAATTTGATAAAAATAAATTTCCCTCTAGGAATTCTGGATTTTAAATTCGAAATTTTTTGCATATTTCTTATCTTATTAAATTTTTAAAAATAGCATATCACTTAACTAATCAAATAAAAAAATTATTTTTACTTATCTTAAAAGTTATATTCTTCTTTATGCTACTTTTTTAAATATAATCAAATAATGGTTTAATATAATAAAACTTTTCATTGTGAAATGAAAAACACCCTAGTTCTCAAAACAGCTGGGAGGAAACAAGTATGCGATGATGAAAAAACTCGTTTAAGTAATTTTCTTCTGTCTACCTATTCATCTGACTGGCAGACAGCCCATTTTCTTGAAAAATAGAAAAATTTAATTTCTACTATGGTTCTTACTGGCGTTTCACTTTTTTTATTATCCATATACATAGGTATATAGCCACCCTTCCATGGCTCAATAAAAACTTTTCAAGTTTCAATCTTCCCGACTTAAGCCTTCCTTTAGAAAAGCTAAAGTTTAACTTTTATATTAAATATTACAACAACAACATGAACCACAAACTTTTTGGGCTAGAATATCTCAACAACCACTTTCTAAGAAAAACTTGAAAATATTAACAATAAAAAAAATTTAAAACAAATTGTTCACAATAACTCTTCTAAGATTTCCACTAAAAAATAAATAGAAAAATATAAAAAATAAAATTAAAAAAAAAAATAAAATTTTAAAGTAATAAAAATAACAAATTTTTTTTTTTATTTTCGATATAAGAAAAAATTTGTTGTTAAAAAAAAATCCCAGAAAATACATTACAATTTTTGGGATGGAAAAAAATTTCGTTGTATACTGACACAGTTCATTCAGGTCTCTTTGAAGTGTGGCTGCAGCCAGATATAAATGTTAAAGTTCTTTTTAAGTTTTGGAAATAGAATATCTCAATAACCAAAGACAACTTGAAAAATATTAATTAAATATATTATAATAGCCTGAAGGCCTACGTTGCTCTGGCTACAAATCTTTTATAATTTAGAATTAACTTCTATTTTATAATTATATAAATAAATAAATAAATAAATAACTCCTATTTTTTTAAGGAAAAATTAAAAAATAGCAGACACAATCACATTTCACTAGCTTACACGACAAATGAAACTAGTTTTGGGTCGAGAAACACGAAAATGACATTCCTTTTTTTTTCTTAAAAACCGTTTTCAAGATTTTTTCGAAAAACATGTTTTTGGGGTCATTTTCAGTCAATCGTCAATATCTCGTGAACGAAATATTGTATCGACATGAAAGACAATTAGATCGAAAGGTATTGATGTGCTCTTTACGTTGATATACAAGATGTAGATTAAGTAAAAATTATTGAAGTTTCAAGCAACCAAAGTCGAAAAAAAGAGTAATTTTCGACCATTTTTCAAAATTACAAATTTTCGGTTTGCTTTTTATAAACAAGAAACAAATTTTAAAAAATATGTTAAGCTTAAAGGCCCATACGCAGCATGCCAAAATTTCGCATGCAAATTTCAAAATTTTTGCATGCTGCGTATGGGCCTTTAGACTGAAAGAGAATTTTTTTCGAACATTTCGAGCCTAAGATCTTCGATATCGGGTAGGAGCTGTAGATGCTACGGAACCATCGCTTTAGCATTACATATCCTGCTGCCATTGAGCTAAGCGCTTTATAGATAAGTTCCATAATATTCCTTTGCTTTAATGACCCAAATTTCAATAAAGGATTTACTTCTCACAAACGTTTTGAAAAGTAAATCCATGACCATCACGACCCTTTACACATAGCCTACCGATATCATCGGGAATCATCCCTACCTTTTCATATATTCTCACCTTCCAAGTGTAACAATTAATCTTTGCTTGAATATAAAATGTGCATTTAATAAATAAATAATTTAAAAAAAAAACAATTATTAATTTAAAATATTATTTTTATTTATTTGAGTTCAATGGCTAACCTACAATATTTTTACAGCATTAAATTTTTCCTTTTTTTTTGTACAATATTGATAAATCACGAATCAATCCGTGCAATTACATGCCACTGATATGCAAAGCGTTGTCAGCTGCCCCTGCTCAACGGGATTGAACTTTTATCCAAAGTATCCCTAACCCACACACACACACACACAAACCCTCTCTTCCACACACACGCACGTGTCCTTACTAAAAACACACAAACATTCAGCCTATTTACATGCAAAACATTTGCCTACTTTTAGGCCATTTTACACATTTGCCCAGCCACAGAGGCATCAGAAGTATCAGAGGCATCATTGGGTTGGGCTGTTGGCCAACCAGCAAGTTTATGGTAACCAAGCTGCCGCACATACCAAACATCCAAACCCATTGCAGTTATCAGTTGCATCGAGCTCCTGCTCTGCTCAATAGCTACACTGAGAGAAAAAAAACGTGACCAAAATTTTCTAAAATTATTCATAAAAAAAAATATTAATTTTTCACATACACACAGCCATTAACATACACTGAGAGAAAAAAAACGTCGCAAAAAATTTTTAAAATTATTCATAAATAAAAAATATATTTTTTAGCAAATTTTCTAAAATTATCAATAAAAAAAAATAATTTTTCATATGCACACAGCCATTAACATACACTGAGAGAAAAAATATGTCGCAAAAATGTTCTAAAATTATTCATAAATAAAAAATATATTTTTTAGAAAATATTCTAAATTATTAATAGGCAATGGCCGCAAACGGCTATCGTCGTACAGTTGTAATATGTGATATGTATTACTAAAACAGAAAATCGGTACTCGGAAAATAATAGCATCTTAAGAATTCGCTAAACTTATTGAGATAGTATATCAAAGCAAATATTCATTATTTACTCCAGAAGCAAAGGGAAATTAATAAATATAAGATAGTTACTCAAAGCAAAAATGATATATGATATTCCAGACTTCATATCCGATTTTATTAAAAGACATCCCTGTTCATGGTATTATTTAAAATATTTTAAATTTATTAATACGATAAAATGCATATTTTAATCGACTAATCGAATTCGTATTTGGATAATATTTTAACATATTTTCCAAAATGAATGGATTCAGAAATCACTGCAAACGATGAGTTGTCTAAACAGTAGTTATTCGACATTCGAATCGTGTATAAACTATATAACAAGTGATTTTGGCATTAAAATCAGTGAGAAAAATGATTTAAGGAACTTTTGTTTTAAAATTTTTCGTCCGAATTTTTACTAAGAAACATTACTCTGAATCTTTAAGTCTTTATACACTTAAGTTAAAAAAAAAAAAAAGGGTAAGTCGGTTGTAAATTCCTGACATTATAAAATCAATCAACTAGGGGACTCCGCCTTCTGTGTGCTTTAAGCTACAACTCCCACCACCACTCGATTTCTGCGTGGAAGAAGCTTAGCAGCTTTTAGGCTCTCAGTTTTTTCTCTCAGTGTAGCTGCAATTTGTTGCTGGCTAACTGTGCGTACTATGTGAATGACAAAATGACTGACTTTCTGACTGACAGTGTCTGACTGTTTGTTGCATGCAGCACTGTGCAGTTTTGTAGCATTGGGCTTGTTGTCATTGTTTGGCGGACATCAACTAATGCATTGACTAACTGTCAGTTGTCTGTTTTGCTATTTACCAAAGTTGTTGTTGTTGTTGCTATTGTTGTTGTTGTTGCTTTGTTGTTGCATGTGTGAGTGATTCGTAGAAAAAACAAAAAGTATGCCTCTGTATGTTGCCCGCTTTTGGGCGCACGCATGCAGCATAAAAATTAAAATAAAATGCAATTTTTGTTGTTGCACTTGATGTTGTTGCGTTGTTGTCGTTGCAACCATGGCGGAAAAATTATTGCCCATGCAGCCAGCTCATTATGCTGACAGAGCCATGCCCGAGCAGCCCAACTTGCCTCCAACCTGTTGTTGGGTGGCATTAATCCCACACTGGGCACATGCTGTGCTGCTGTTGTCTGCATGGTTATGGGGCGGGGGGCGCTGTGTGGCAGGTCTGCGGATGAGTAAGTAGATTTTCTTGTATACAGCCGGTCGGTCGTTCGGTCGGTCGCTCAACTGATGCGGCGGCAGTTTTCATATTTTTTTTGCGCTCTTTTTTTTTGTTGCAGTCTTTTTTCAAACCAAACGCCTACTTTTTGTTGCTGCTGTTGTTGCTGGGGCCCGCAGGTTGGCAGCGCGGCATGCATGGCGATTTACGTGCTTCCTTTTGGCGCCGTCAACTGGTTTTTTTGCTGTTGTTGCTTTTAATGCCGCCTCATTGATAATAATGCCCCCTCCAAGCGAGTCTCACTGTATGCGTGTGCGTGCAGTCGGCTGGCATTTTTTGTTGCACACACGCCGCGTATGCGTAATATTTTTATACACACATACGCACTGTGTGCGCCCAGTGAGAGCAGCGTACTTGTGCGTAACAACAAAAAAGGACCAAAAAAGCTCCGCCTTAAAAATATTTTTGCACCAATGCTATTTGTATCTGTTTTTCTCTTTTTTACGCGTACCAAAAGTGGGCCTACTATATGCAACAGCAGCTGCAGCAGCAGCAGCTGATAAGCCCCCATGTGCAAACTGCACACTTTGTTGTTGTTGTCGTTGTTGTTGTAAATAAAAAAACGTTGCAACAAAAAGTAGGAAGGCCGTTTGCTGCAGCAGCCGCAAGAGTTCTTCCGTTCGCTGACAAATGAAAAGTGCAAAAATCGACGCGACGCTGCCCTTGCAACTTGGAGTTGCAAACAAAAGAGCTGACCAAGCCTTCTTTTTTGGTTTGTTGTCGTTGTTGGAGAGTTGGCATATGCCTTTAGTACATACTTGTAGGCGTTTTTTATTTTTATTTACGCACCTCTAATGACCGCTTACCGAACAGCTCTCCTTGCGTCCAGTGTCTCTGTGAACAAGGGGATTGCGCTGGATTTATGTTTAAGTTTTGGGTGGCTGGAACTGGAACTGGGTGTGAGTCTGAAGATGGGGTTAAGTGGCCACGCACATGTTGCGGTTGTCGAGCAAATGGGCCTCAATGTCTCTGACAATATTATGTTTCAATTTAATTTGTGCAAAGTGTTCTCGTTCTCGCTTTGTTTTTGTTCTCGTCGTTGTTGTTGTTGTGGGGTTAAGCTTTTCAAGAGAGCTGCCGCAGCTTACAGTTGAACAGCTACAAATATGGTGACTTTTGGCAAGAAGAAATCCTGCTTTATTTATTGCACCAAATTTGACTTTATGATTGTAATATTAATAAGCTGTATTGTATGGAATACTTAAGAAAATACACAAATAGCTTGCGAAGAGATGAAAAATTTGGCGGCCATTTGAGAAAAGCTAAACACATTATGTCACAATAAAATTATCGTAACTTTATTCACAATATGAAGTAATAATAAAACTTAAAAGGAATTTTTTAAAAAATATTTAACAGCCGATACAAACCAAGCGGTCAAGGCTTGTACGTCAACTGGTTTAAACTTTTCTGATAATTGAGTTTATGTTTTTGTGAGCTCTAACTCTAGCACCCAAACCTTGAATACTTGCTGGTAAAGTGTTTATAAAAAAAAAAAAAAAATACCATTTTTAAGGTATTGATAACAACATCCCTTTAAAGGGGCACATAGAAAAGACGAACACAAATCGCTTTGGGAATCTAGATGAGGGATAAAGTAGAGAGACAGGGACAGAAAAAAGAAACATCAATCAATTCCAGCACATAAACTATTTTAAGTTCGATATCAGAAAACATCTAGGCAATAAAATTTTTCAAATACAACTGAACCCACTTTGCATAGTTTTATTTTCCAAAAAGGAGTAGCCTGAATTTCTTCTAAATTTCATTTTAGCAAAAGGATTTGGATTTATTAATGAATATTTATTAATTGTTCGCTGAAATAAAATAGAAGATCTTAGTTTCAGTATCGAGTTCGCTCACAACAATATTGGTCAACTCTAAAATTTATAAGAATTTTTTTCCTCTATTTTCCTGAAGTTGAAAGATATTATTCACACTTTGAGAACAATTTTTTTTAATCGCTCTCGAACGCAGAATTTTCTTTTTGGAAGCATTCTAAAATCAAACGCAATTATTCTTAATATCTTTTCAAATATTCACAAATTAATCATTTCTGCCTTAAAAAAACGCAATTGATATAAAAATTTTACTCCCAATAATAGAAATAGTGTTTTTGCCGTACTTTAGGCACCAAAAATCCTTGTCTTAAGCGCAAAATGCTCGCGTTGAAATTAACACTTTTTTTTTAAGTCGGAGATCACTTTTGAATTTTAAAATTAAAAACTAAAAATTACAATAGAATAAAAAAATATCTTAAAAATAAAAAAAAATGTGTTCTTTTTAAATTTCATATTTTATCTATCATGAACAAATTGCGTCAATTTAGAAGATATGGCTTGTCAAAGATTAGTCTTAAAATTAAAAACCCAATTTTCAGTCATCGATAAATCGATAAATAATCGGAATTTTGCAACAAAATTGGACGTGGGCACTATTGGCTGGTAGATCTACCAAATATGTAAAAATCATCAAAATCTGTTAAGTTCGGGGGGAAAAGTGGCCCGCTTCACTTATTTTTGCCGCTATGTATAAATACGTCAACAAAAAAATCAGTGTGGTACCGATTGTGTTCGTTTGCGCGAACGTATCGAGTTGAAAATTACACTAGATGATAGCCACACCTCATACCATGTGCACAATGTGAGTTTCGAAAAGTTTCGATACGTTGAAATCAAGCAGGTGACAACTCATACGAAACAATAAAATGTATCATGAACGGGGGAGTAGCACTACAATAGGAGCCCTCTAGTCTTAATTAGCCGATTAATTTTCCAACGGTTTTGCGAGGTTTTTTTTTCGAGACCGTAATAAACCAAAATTTCAGAGGCTACAATGGGCTTTCATTTCTTGGACTTCCTCTATATATTGTTTATTTCTGTACCAATTCTTCTAGGAGAAAATTTCTGTTGCTTCTTTTACTAATTCAATTAAATCGATTTATCGGTTTAATATCCTTTAATTTTATGAAAATGTGTATAAGAGTTCTGGTAAAGTAATAAATCATTACAAGAAAACAGTGGGCATTAATTTTTAATTACAAAGATTCTATGAGAAAGTTGTAGCTGGATTCTGTTGCCATATACTCGTTTCATTTTTTCGAAATTTATTCCCAAAGTGACGTTTTTTTTTTTGTTCCTGTGAGTTAATAATAAAGTAAAAATTCAAATAGCATAAAAAGTGCACTAAATTTCTTTTTGCTCCCTACTAATATAATTAGGTGCTGCCCAATACTGCCACGTCGTTTGGTACCTGCACATGCTTCAATTTGATATAAAGACTTCAAAATGACTAAAAATGCTGCTTAAACGACTACTAATGTGGTTCATAGCCCTTTTAAATAACCCATAATTTCATAAGATATACTCCCCCCCAATTTATGTTAAGTGCATAATAGCTTCCTTGCTAGACAAGCCACATATTCCACACGCCTTCCACAAAATGAGGCACTCAATTTTAGCATGTCGCTGCAGTTCAAAAGGCAAACTTCAAAACAGGATCAGCAAAAAACAGGAATAAACTAAGCAGCCCCATCCCTTTCACTCGCTTTCAGACTCTTTGTCCACTTTAAATTACAAACTGTCTAGTCAGGCGTTGCCGCAGCCATATCATAAACTAATCAGGCAAACAAGGTGTGTGCTTCCCCGTGTTTGGTCTGTTCACCAACTGACCACAAATGGTGCAAATGTGGAATAAAACCAAGTGAGGTTACGAGCACAAAAAAAAAAATAAAAATAAAAATTTTCTTATATTAAAGTCGGGTGTGACCGACTTTGTGATACCTCCTTAATAATGCCGGTTGATGGTGCCGACAATGGAATACACTTATATTTTATATTTTAAACAATTTTGATGGACTGACTACAAAGCCTATATCGGAATAGATCAATTTATGGAACAGAGAGGTTATGAAAGTGCCATATATTGTTTTGTTTTTAAAGCTTCTATGAATAGCATCTGCGCAAGGTCAAATTTGTTTTGTTTACAAGGCTCACATAGACTTGGTGACTTCAGCTCATATAGCATGGGAGTATAAAATCATCGGAATTAAGGGAGTCCACGTTTTAAAGCTATTATGGATACCATGGCCTTACTATACATACAGCCAGACAGACGTTGGGGATAAGGGGCTTCGCTCCCCGATCGCTTGGCTCGACAAGATATTTTTGAGTGGTTGTTATTGTCATCAAAAATGTTTTACTTTCTTCCAACAAAATTTGAATATAATGACGTAAGCTAAGTTTCCTTTTTTTATCGAAAATGCCTTTTACTTTCTCCCAACGAAATCGACTTTTATTGTATGTAAGATGATGGCAAGAGACTTTTGTATATATTTTCTGCTATATGTTATGAAGCTGACAACAAATTTTTCTAATAAGTGGAAAGTGTCGAAAACATTTTCTTCAGCTTGTTATAATATTAATTTATAAATTCAATGTAGCGTATTAATCTATGAGTGAAGTGTATTAAAAAATTAAAACAAAAGAGCACATCAAATGCTAACGCTTTTATTTAAAAAGTCTACACGGCTTTTTAGTTGCACTCCCACTAATACACACACACACACACACTCTCTCTCTCTCTCTCTCTTCTTGCTTTTTAGCAGTGTTTAAGTTTGAAGCTGTTTGGCTTAGTTAAAAAAATGCTGCATACTTAATGGGGCCGCATATTTTCAGCGCCTGCCAAAAACCAATTGAGGTTTGGGTTTAGTCTGGCCGGTTTGAGTAACTTTGACCCGTTTTGCAGCAACAACAACAACAACAACAAAAAAACACAACAAATCAAGTGCATATAATTTTTTTTTATTTCTATTTTTGCCTTGTTGCAAATAATGTGGCATACAAACAGGCGTCTGCGCGCAGTGGTGCAAATAGAAAACCAAAACATCATCATCAATACTATCAAAAGCAAATAAAGAGACAAAAAAAAGAAGAGATGTTGCATGGTCGGGAAATTGGTGGCACACACAAACACACTCACATTATATGCACACTAAGCCATCATGCCATTTCATGTTTCGTTTGTTGCATATTGCAGTTTTGTTTGTTGTTGCTGCTGCTGCGTTTTTTGCTGCCAATTGTTGTTGCAACTTGCATTGCTTTTTTTTTAGATTTTTTGCCATATATATTTATACTCTATATCTGAAGCATCAAAGCATATGATAGGTTTGTGCAAGGTATGTAACAGGTAGCCATAGACAAGACTATTATACGAAAAACTGAATAGTATAGCCTTAGGCAGCTATTTAGACACATCTTGGGGACGACTAGAGCTTTAGATACAAACAAAAAATAGAGCACTTATCCAATAAATATAAAAAGAAGAAAAAATTGGGTGACACTTATAGTTAAAAAATGACACATTTACGCGGGATCAGATTTTTAGTTCGAAATACTGAAATTCCTTCTGATACATATGATAATGTACTCGAAAAAATATGGCAAAAATACTTGTAGTGAAAATTTTGACTGCATATAAATGAATGAATGAAGGAGTATAGACTAGCTGTTTGAAAACACTAATCCGAAATAATCGGGAGAAAAATAAATACCTTTTTCGTTATTTTTATAATAGACTTCAACAACCCGAGTCGCCGTTTCCGGTATTTTGAGCTTCTTCGGCTGAAACTTCGTAGCGAAAATTCTGATGCTTTTGAGCCTTTTCGAGTTTTTTATCTGGAGTAAAATACTTAACAAGACTAAAGTTTTGTAATTTGTTCTTAATTTACGAATCGCTTAAAATTTACTGAAGTAAAGGGTATAAGTACATTACTATTTCAACTGTTAGCTGCTTCTTGAACTGCGTCTATTAAAAAGGAGGGAATACACTATTCCGTATGCAGACTACAGTGTAGTGCTGGAGAAAACATCGATGATCGAAGTTTAAAATCTCTAAATATCGATGTTGGCCAACACAGATGTTTCTCCAGCACTACTAAACACCCATTTGATGAGTGCCGAAGTGCTGGAGAAACATCTCTGTTGGCCAACATCGATAGATAGAGTTTTTAAACTTCGATCATCGATGTTTTCTCCAGCACTCTACAGTGTATACCACAGTCAGGCACCACCTCAACTGATTCTCTTTCTTTTTTGCATTTGTTGCATGCACTTTGTTCATTTCTCGCTTGGCCCCCAACGGCATCACAAAGCATAAAAATAAGTAGAATCTATGCACATGTGACTACGCTGTGGGTGTGTGCGCGTGTGTTGCATGTTGCATGTAAATAGGCACCTGCATGCAACCAAGCGTTGGGTGAGCTTTTTAGTTGCTTTTACCAATACAACAAACAGAGCGGTGCAAAGTTTGACTAGGTTTGGCTCAGCTCCCTTGACATGTGCGTGTGTGTGTGTGTAGGCGTGTGTTTGCAGTAGTATAAAAAATATAAGAGAAATAGAAAAAATTCAACGGAAACGCTAAAATTTTATAATGGTGCATACGCGGCGTATGAGTATTGCCATGGCTGGCGGCAGCAACTGCAGCAGCAGCAAACGCTTAGGTGCAAAATTTCCAGCCCATCGTCAACTGCAGCATCATCGCCAGTTGCCACACAATGGGCCTTATGGAACTGCCCAGGGTCAGCTTTGTAGGATTGAGTAGCAGGCAGTCGACCCCATTGCAGTTGGCACATATCATAGATAGGCTTTCAGCTCAATGAAGTTTTGCATCATTTTGAGCTGGGTACAGTACACAACAAAAGCTCAAATACTGTATATATTAATCAGTCGTGATAACAAGTAAAGATGCTGGCATTAGGTACTTAGGCAGCGATCGAGGGGTACTTAAGATAGACTACCTTTAAAGAAACTATTAAGATTTTAAGATCAGTTGCTGCTTGCAGCAACTTAAGGCTTTAAATGCAATGTCAAACAAGGTCAAAACCATTTTATTTTTCCAAGAAACTGCTTTTTGGATCACAACAAATGTTCTATATAACGAACCCATTTTTTTGCTCACGTTCGACTGTATATGAAAATATATTTTGTATCTACAATATTTAATATTTTTTCTTTAATATATATATATATTTTTTTTCTATTTATTATATGTACAACACTTTTCATTTGCGTATTAGCATTGGTGATGTCTAAAACCGTGACTGCCAACTAATTTGACATTCCACTGGCTGGAAACCATTCTCTGGGTTAAGCATTTGTTTTTTTTTTTCGCGATGTGGCAGCCTAAAAGCATGCAGCACAATTTTCTCTTTTTTATTTGTTGTAATTGCTTTGACCATGCAGCCCCATTGCTGTTTGGTTTGAGGCCCATTGCCAGGGGGTTTATGTTGGCCATTGGGGTTACGGCATATGTATTTTATAGTTGTTGGTATGCGGTATATATAACTATACATATTCTTGTTTGGGTAGCGAAAAACGCTATCCCTATATATGTACATACGTTATATATTTGTTAGAGTTATGCTATATACATAATTTTGCATAAGAATAGCAAATCAAAAACTATACGAGCTCAGTGTGTACTAAAACATAAATTATATATGAAAGAGCTTATTTTTAGCATTAAACTTAGCTTTTTGCCAATATTTCAAAGGTAATGGAACCTCGGACATAAGTAGATTAAATAACCATAGTTTTATTTAAAAAAGAATAAAAAAGCATAAGATTTTAATCACGCATTTTGAATAAAAAGTGTTGCCAGACTAAAAATAATATTTCGATTTTCGTGCTTGAAAACGAGTCTTTTGATCTTAACGTAAGAATTTGAGTTGTCAACACAGATCCAGTAGCAATTCATTTGGTTATGTTAAGAATGATCTAAAGAGATGCTTCCAAGGAGCATTTCGTACTCATTGTTAGAATGTTGAGTCTTCATGCTGTGATTAGAGTATTTTATTCTTGATTTTTTTTGTTGATGTTTCTCTTAATGTATTTCAGTATAAAATGCGTATATTTTTTAAAACTTTTTTGCCGATTCATTTTGATTGCTCTTGCAAGAAAGTATTCGTTTTCAAACCACACGAAAAATTCGGTTTGGTGGAATTGGGAGCACCAAACATTCGATTTCAAACCGAATTCATATAAAATGTTCGGATACATATTCGGAGCACGGCCTGTTATTCAAGTTCTTAGCAAAAAATTTAGTTTTCCGTAGTTTAACTCCTATTCCATGTACCGAATTAAAATGGCCCAAAAAAGGTTTTTTTTTATCTCATACTTATGTTTATATGACGTCACTGAAATTTTTTCTATTGGCAGCACTGTTTCAGAAAATGTTAAATTTAAAACATGTTTTCTCTTAGAATGCACCACACAACTTAAAAAATATAAAAATTTATCTTCAAGTGCAACAAGCATATTGACATAATGTCTGCCCCAAATCTTTTCTATAGATCCAAGGCGTCAAATCGGTTCAGCTGTTTAGCAGCCCTTCTAGTAAAGGGTGTTTTTTTTAGAGTAACAAAAGTTTAAATCATAATAAAATAAAGAATTGTATTTTTACTAACGATGAAAAGGGCTTTATTGGATAGAAAATTTTATGACATTAATGTTTAAATATGATTTCGGCCATGTTGCCGCCACGGCTGGCGCGTACAAGGAGCAATCTGGAACACCAATTTTCACAAACTTTCCGCAGCATTTGCGGCCGTATTTCACCAATAAGTCTTCGAATGTGGATTTCCAGGTTTTCAATTGTCTCTGGTTTATCGACGTAAAAAAGTGACAGTAATTTTCTGTGGATGTGATGGTGTTTCGACAAAAGCTTGTGGATTATCCTCACTCCAAAAATGGCCTTCATCGGAGAATAAAATTTTGAATTTTAAATAAGTTTGACGAACGGAACCATTATTTTGTTAAAAAAATTTCAACATCTTAGTCTATCCATAATGAAATGTCAAAGCAAACTCAACAAAAAGCAACTATCAGCTGTTAAATGGGTTGTCGGATAAAGCAGTGCTGCCAACTCAAAGTTCTGAACCTCTAAAAAAAAACACGCTATGTGAAGAAGATTTATTGCAAAATGATAATCTACAACCAAAATAAAAAAAATTTATCTACGTGTATTTTTATAATTCTTGTCCAAAAAAATAAGAACCTAGCTTAAACTACTGCCCCAGAAAATAAAGAGAGAGCTGGCCAAAAAAACAAAAATCACAAATTTTAACAATTATTTTTATTACGCCTATTTCTTATGCCGGTTTGCTCAGAGAGTAAGACACAGTTATTTGTTTTATTGCCAAACTTTAGACAAGGCACTAACTACACAATTTCATAGCACATAACCCTCTGTGTGTGTGTGTGTGTGTTTGTTTGTGTTGGTACACATCATACATATCAGCAAATATCTGTACATCTATGCAATTTCTTTTAATTTCTTCAGCACGATTGCGTAGTTAAGTTTCGAATTCTCATTAGACTAAGTTGCCAGTCAGGCTGCCAGTGTTCCAACATAAAAGACAGACAGACAAGTAGAGTGCTCCCCTCGCTGCCTAGTCTCTAGCAGCGATAGTCCCAAGTCTCCCCAACCAAATAGTGTGCCTACCACCCACACACAGCCTCTGTTCAAAAACCAATGTCGTAACCACAAGAACTTTGGTGCAAAAGCCCAACCCCAAAGGCTGCTGGCAATAGAGTGAGAGCACTAGACTTGAGACAAAAACTAATGCATATGTTTAGGCATTTTAATTTATATACATGTGAGTGTGTGTGCTGAATTGGGGGCTGCGTGTGTGTGTGCTGGATGTGAGGTACCCACACACAGCGCAACAAATTTCTAAGAAAGCTAGCATACTCACATCAACAGCAACTAAACCCACACAGATACACATAATAAAACACATATACACTATATGTGTAGTGCTCACACATATATATAGTTGATAAAAGCAACTTCCATTTCATTTAAACTACAATTTCCTTGACAGTGCACAACTCTAAGGCAACCCTGCCCTCACTTGGTCTGTATGAGTGAGTGAGCATGGCAACCCTTTAACGCAGCTCACGCACTTATGAGTTAAACGAAAATTTTCTTAGCAGCCTTTTAGGCGCATGGGTTTTTGGGCATTTCTTGTGTGAGTATGTGTGTGCATGTGTATATGAGTTGATGTTGGTTGGGGCAGGGTATTGCCAACGTCTGCTACGTCTTTGGAGAAATATGTCATCAGCAGTCGGCAAGCAACAGCGTGTTGGCCATGCCACACATACAGACTTATAATATACCCACACACAAACACACACATGCACAGACTACACAATAATTCATTATGTGTAGCACAACGTCTGTGTGAGAGAGAGCCAGTGTTGTCAGGCTTAGAAAGTTTGCATTGTATTGGTGTGTAGTCGGCTTTTAGGCGCACCAGACAACAACAACAGTCGTTTCCGCACGTGCGTTTTGTCTGCGTCTGCATAGTACTCCAGTTGCCACCCAAAATCGACGCCTGCTCTTGGCTTTTGCTTTTCTTTTAAGATGCCAAAAAGCCCCAGAAACCCAACCAGACCAGACCAGACCAGACCAGCATATATTCCCACACCCCCAACAACCACCAACTCCTAGCGTGTGGGTCTCTCACTTGCACAGCAGCTGTAGCCGAGCATAGTTTTAGGCGTACCAAAAAAAGGGTTACACTTAGTACAACAACTTCAAACGGCAACGGCAAGTCAACATTGCCAACATCGAGTAGAAAATATTATGGTAATAGAAATAAATGCTAAGACTTATGCATGTGTGTGTGTATGCGTTACGCATACGCAGCGTAGCTCAAAACAAATTACTAAGAATTTCTAGTAGTATGTGTTTCTTACTTAAAACGGACTTACTTGCCAGCATGACAGTTAGTCCTGTCTGTTGATATCCTGTGGGCGGCAGTGTTGCCAGATTGAGCCAAAATAGCAAGAGCTCAAGTCATGCATGAGCACAACTATTAAATGAAGTTTTGATGAGAACGATGGCTTTCAAATGGCTAACCCAAAATCTTTGCCATAACCCATAAGCAACGCCATATGCCCCCAAACTAACAAATTGAGCGTAAGCCTTTGTTCTGTGCAGATTTTTATTTAAACCCACAACAAAACAAATTTATACAGTGAGAAAAAGTCGAGTACATTGTATTCAAATCGTGCAGCGAAAGGCATTTTTGAAATCAAAAAAACTTAAAAACAAAGGTAACATTATTAACTCACAAATTATAGATGTGAGACCATTCCTACCTAAATTGTTCAAATAAAAAACGAATTTAGAACTAGCGGAGATTATGAGAGCGCTTTATGAATATTTTGTTGAAATCTCAGTTGATTTCATTAGGAATATATTCTCTCCATTGTCTAGTTGCTAAAGTTGTAGTCATAACTCCTTCTTACTAATAAATTAATCAAATTCCTGATCAAAGAAAATTTTTTGTGGCACTTTCAGTGATTTCTGAGTACTTTTCCATTAAGTACTAATAGTTTAAATCAAGTACTTTAAACTCAATTTATACTCCAAATTAATTATGTACTTTTGAGTACTCGTTGATTTAATTTAAAAAGCTTTCTTTCTGTGTATCCTTAAGTTTGCTTCAAACATATATATAGTATATGTAAGCCCATACCCACCCTTTTTTTTTGGTCATTGACATTGTCCAAGTCACAAGTCCCTGCAGCTCTCTGTGCTCATACGATACCCATTTTAATTAATGGAAAATTTGTACGTTTTCTTCTTATTCATGTGGTCGTTTCTTCAATCGTCAACGACGAGCATTAAGTAAAGGGTAACTGTGGCTAAAAGAAATTGTCCGCACAGAAGACGTTTCCCAGCGCCCCAACTCCCAATCTTAACCCAAGCTCTTGGCAGCACTGAGCATGGGTTCTACGGCTTTCGTTTCCCTTCCCTGAGTTTGTTGGGATTTTATTTTATTTTTTTTTTCGTTATTGTTGTTGTTTCTTACAAGTCGGTGCACAATAAATGAGCTGAATGTTTCGGTTTTCTTGTGCTTGATTAGAAAGCTGAGAATGGGGGTTTTTAGTTGCATAGTGTAGGGTATAAGTAAAATTAAGTTACATATATGTCAAATAAAAGATAGGGCAAGAAAAAACTTACTTTTTAACCAATAAAGGAATAGAAAATTTAATCAGCAAAGAAATTAGATTGGTTCTGAGATACTTTTTTTCTTATTTAATAGTTTTCAAACTTGAAGAAATTGGATTAAATCTGAGATTTTTTTTATTTCCCAAGTGAAGCTTCTTATAATTGTTTCATTGGGGACGAACTTTCTTTGTTCAAAAATATATATTTTTTATATTATACAATTGTTTTTTTTTTATTTAGAGAACAAAATAGTTGCAATAATAGTCGGTTCAAAGTATAAAAAAAAAATTAAATTTTTGGAAAACATAAAGTTGATATCGATGGCCATCTTCATTCTTAAAGAAGTAAAAACAGATTTTCAAGGCGCTAAGGTATTTCATAGATCATTTGTAGGTTCTAGTCACTCCAAATGCTGAATTTTTGATAGTTAGCCTATATTCGTCCAGCTGGAAACTGCCATTATGGCAGTTCCCACAAAAAAAACTCTTCAAAAAAAGCACCCTATAAAAACGATTTTTCTTTTTTATAAACTCTTGTTATCATTATTCAAATTCAAACTGCTTTTGTTTTATTAATTTATTAGGTACCATAACAAACTTTTATAGAAATAGATTTTACTAAGACTAGGGCAGCAGTCCATATTCAGCTCGTTGTACCATTTCTGGTACATCCGTTTTAAAGAAACGCTTTTTGACAACCAAAAGCATCCTGAAAACCAAAACATTTCACTTATAGAACTCTCTGCACTCAAGGTCTCCCAACTCGTTGTGCTGCCAGTGCTTTATGTCTTTGAATATCCTCGCTGCTTTGGCAAAAAAATAAAAAGAAAATGAATCGACTTCATTTGTGTGGGTATCAACAAAAACAAACAACATCCCATTGCCACCCAAAACCCAACAAAACCACTGTCCTTCAACCACAAACCAGCAGCGACTAATGCAAGAAAAAGCTCAAGCCAACTCAATTCAATCCAAGCCCGTAGCCGGAGCCAAGCCCCATGGCCAACATCTTGAAATGTTGGGGTGGGCGAATGAAATGTTTCATTAGAGCTATGTTAGCCGCAAATGGCAGCCAGGAAATTTCCCATTCCGCAACTAATTTTGTTCCGAACCCTGGGTAAAGGCACAAAAGCAGCACATTGGGAAAAACGCACCTAAAGAAAGCAGCAAGAAGCAGCAAATAAGAAAAAAAAAAAAAGAAAGAAAGAAAACCCAGCTCGACTTTCATCTTGAAGCAAGCCAAACGGAAAGTTTCGTCTTGCCGTGACTGCTGCTGCTCCAAACAAGCTCTCTCTCAGGGGGTTGAATCCATTTTGATTCAATACTTTTTGCCAAGTTTTTGCCTGAGCACTGCCTGAAACTCTTTTTGGTCAAGCAGTGCTGCTTCTTGCCTCTAATCATTGGTATTGCCTCAAATCGAAAACTTTATGTGGTGCTTTGAGGTTGGCGCTGCTTGAGATTCAAAGTGATGCCAAAAGTTCTTAAAATATGCGATCAAAAATTTATAAAATTCTAACTCTATCCATCACTTGCAGGAAACCATACCAGCAGCACCGGTTAGCACGGCTGACACCAATAGTTTGGGCAGCAGCAGCGCTGGCCTCAGCAGCGGCCTTGGCGAAATGAACAGCTCCGAGACGGAAGCCTATGCCGGCCTTATGAAGGATGCCGATAAGCTGAAGCTTATGCTGCTGGCCTGGAACTATCAGAACTCCACAGCCGTGCGCAATGGCACCGAGGGACCCGATCTGAGCGTTGTAGGTGGCTTGTGGGCGCAATATCAGAATGCTCTGGCACAGAATGCAGCTGCTGCGGCGGCGGCCAGCGCCAAGATAGACAGCTCTTTGTCGCCGGTGCCGCGACAGGATGCCAATTCACCCATGGAGGCGCAGGATGAGACCAACTCCTCGGGCCAGAAGGAGGAGGACGAGGTATCCGAAGATGACTCAGATGACAAAATGGATGAGAAGCTGGCCACCACACACGATCCCGAGCGGCTGAAGGCCTTCAATGTGAGTAAAGTGAGAGAGAGTTTGTTGGAGTAGCGCAGCGAATGTAAAGCGACCGTTGCCAAAAGCGCACTAGCAGTGCCCGCATCAAAGAATTCCTATAAACTGTTTTTTTAAAGCTCATTCTCTCTTGCCTTACAGATGTTTGTACGCCTGTTTGTGGACGAGAATCTGGATCGCATTATACCCATCTCGAAGCAGCCAAAGGAAAAGATACAGGCCATCATTGACTCCTGTGCACGGCAGTTTCCCGAGTTTAGTGATCGTTCGCGCAAGCGCATACGCACTTATCTCAAGTCCTGTCGCCGCAACAAGAAAACTCGTGATGGCTGGGAGAACACCGTGAGTAGTTTCAGTATACATTGTACTTCCAATTACTAATTGCCGTTTACTTGCAGACCCGTCCCACGCCCGCGCATCTTACCTCGGTGCAGGCGGAGCAGATACTGGCCATTGCCTGCGAAAACGAGTCCATGAATGCCAAGCGCATGCGCATAGGCCTGGAGCCCATCACACATGCGGTGCCAGCACCGGGCAGCGCCGTTGCTGCTGCAGCCGCCGCAGCTGCAGCTGCTGTGGTTGCTGCCACCAGCTCCACTAGCACGGCCAGCAATTCCACCGTCACCTCCGCAGTGTGCGCCGCTGATGCGGCTGGTCTAACCAGTGTGGCCGCTGCTGCTCTGCCCTTTGCCAGCGCCGTTGGTTTTGCCCGCTCCACGCCAAACTCGGAGCATGCGGAAGCGTTGCCCTTTGGCACCACTACCACAGTGGCGGGCAGTG
Organism: Chymomyza costata; assembly: GCA_018150985.1. Lineage (NCBI taxonomy): Eukaryota > Metazoa > Arthropoda > Insecta > Diptera > Drosophilidae > Chymomyza > Chymomyza costata. The sequence continues at coordinate 64,440 of JAECWU010000136.1, read as the reverse complement.
CAGGTGGTGGCAGCGGTGGTGGTGGTGGCATCAACTCGGCGCGTAGCTCGCCACTGGCTTTGAGTTCGAATGCTAGTGTGAGCGGCGGTGCGAGTGTTACCGGCTTGACGTTGGCCAATGGTGGTGGCACCTCGAATGGAGCATCGGCTGGCTTGGCTGGACTGCCGGCCAGTAGTCCGTTGTATAGACCCACGGATTTCAACTCGCCGTCGGCGGCTTCACCGTTTGTAGCAGCTGCTGCTGCGGCAGCTGTTGCCGCTGGACGTGCGCCCAATTTTCCGAGTTACTTTCCGGGCGTAGCAAATTTGGGTAATGGTAAGTACCAGCATGACGGACTTTTATAAAAGTGGTATATATAAGTTTTATACAGCTGCTAAACGCACTATACTTTGAGATGGAGCAACAAACTTTTCGAGTTTTGTAAGTTTGACGAAAGACTTAGTGTTATACAACTAGAAATGAAACTGTTATACAACTATACTATCATGTCATAAGATGGTTGCCATTCTTATTTCGGGAATACTTGTGACTCCAGACCAAACAGAGCAGCCGCATCGTGATGTATCGTAGTTTCTGAAATATAAATTATTTATTGTAACCAATGAAGAATTTGAATCTATGCCTTCACGACTATTCTAAGCAATGATCCAACAATTAGAAGGTTAGGCAATGCGCATGTCCGCTACTCGTGTCTCTCTAAAAAGGAGATCAAAGGTTAAATTTTTGTATGGTAGCTATTTTAAATAGTGGACCAATTTTGATCAAACTTCACACAAAAGTATAGACTAATATGTATAAGCACATAAAAACATAAAAAAATTTTTTTTTTGCCTAAACTTTCGTCAGTTGTATTTTGTTCTCTACTGAACTTTTGTGTGGAGTTGGATCAAATTGTTTCACTATTTCATATGGCTACCATACATATTGAACCAGGAATCGGCGTACTCTTTGCGGCACCTTGTAAAATTCATTGCAGCATAATTTTAAACGAACTGTCGACTGTTATACGACTCTTGCAGTGCTGTTATATAACTGTTATACCACTTTAACCTACTCACTCATTTTATTACCTACAAGATTATTAATATTTCATCTCTCTCATTACAGTGACGCCCACCGATCTCTCCATGAAACCGACCAGCACTGAGCACCGCCAGCAGTCTGGGCAATGCCAGCAACAACAACAATGCCGTCACGGCGGCACAGAACAACCTTAACGCCATGGCCAATACCATCAATAGTCAGCTGAGTGCTGCCAACTTGGCCACACTCAGTAATGCCAACAACAACAATGCGCTGGTCACAGCCACACAACAGTTGCAACAACTACAACAACAGCAACAACAACAGCAACAACAGCAACAACAACAGCAACAAGGACTTGCCACACTGGGTGGCATTGGTGGTCAGCTGATTGGCAACACCATCAGCATGGATCCCAATGCAGCGCGTGCGCCGCCGCTGCTGCCGCACAAGCTCAATCCCAACGAGGTGACGGCAGCGCGGCAAGTAATCTCGGCATATCGTGAGAGTGCCGCGTTTCTGCTGCGCACCGCAGATCAGGTGGAGCAGCTGTTGGTTCAGCAGCAGTAAGATTTCTCGAGGGGAATACAATTTCAACTTGCGTTTTTAACCCAAGTAACGCGCAGCGTGCGAGGGTTGTTCCTATTTAAAGTTAAATTTAATTAAACAAGAAATAGACTCACAAACACACACACAGAGACATACAAACGCACACAAACACAAGAGTTTACTAAAAAAAAAAAACACAACTTACAAACATAACTAAAAAAAAACAATTTAAATTTAAATATAAAAAATGCAACGCAACAGCAAAAAATAGTCAAACCATAGAACAAAACAATTTATACAATAAAAAATAAAATATACAAAAAATATTGTAAAACAAAAAAAAAGAAAAAAAAATAGCCAAAAGTTCGTTTAAAGGCATTTAAGTGTTTTTTCCTCAAACTACGTAACAGCATATTTAATAATATTAACTGATAAACAAAAAAAAAAAAAAATACAAATATTGCAAATACTACAGTAAATAAATAATAACAAAAACAAAAATTAAAAAATACCAAATCACAGTTCAACTTCAACGTACTACAGCAGCTAACACAGTGTCTACTAAAAGTTAAACTACAATAGCCACTCGCATTGCATTTTTTTTTTAATTTTAATTTAAATTTTAATTTTGGTTTTAGCTAATTTTTTTAGCATTTTTAACAATATTCTTGGCCAGTTTTTAGGTGCGCAGTTTGTTAAATATTAAAACTTATTAAAATAATTACTAAATAAATTTAACAAAGTTTTGGCAGGCAAGCGTAATGTTGAAATATTGTTGTAAATTTCTAAGCGACTTGACAAAAAAAAATTAAAACAATTTTAAGGCAACAAAAATTAAAAAAAAAATAAAAAAAAAAATGAAAAACATACTATGAGAAAACACAGGGTGATACTTTGAAAAATTATTACAAAGCATAAGCTAAACAAAAATTAAAAACTAATTTAAATACAGCGAGAGCAGCAAAAAATAAAAAAAAATGTAAAAAAAATTACTAAATTTGGTAATATGGCAAGTACAGGCAGTGGCTAATTATGTGTGTATTAAATTAAATATATAAAAAATGATCCACTAATTTTTAAAAACAATTTTTAATTTAAAAAAAAAAAAAAACATTTTTTTTTATTTTAAAACAAACGGTTTCTCAAAATGTTATATGCTTAAAAATTTTTAAATTTCAATACATTTATTTTTTAAGTTAGCATAGACCATTTTTATTATAATTTTTGTTGTTTTCAACTAATTTTAAATATTTTATTATGTTTTTGCACAATTTTTAAAAAATTATTAAATTTTTATTATGTTTTTATTTTGCTACTGTTACTTTTGCCAACATTTGTTAGTTGAAATAATAAATATATATATATTATATATTCGGCATAAAATATTCAAATACAAAATAGACATTAATGTTTTTTGCAAATATAAATGTGCATGTAAAAATACCAACAAAACAAAACAAAGCATTAATTAAAAAACAAAAAAATCAGTCAAATAAATGTGGAAGCTATGCAAAGCAAATTATAGAATTTCAAAAAAAAGAACACAAATATTTATGTAATCAATAAAATGCATTAAATATTAAATAAACAAATATTTAATATGAAATGAAAACATGCAACAACAAAAATTTGGTATTTTTGGGCACATTGGGCTGGAAACGAGTTTAATGTGTTTGTTTCAAGGACAAAAAACAAAAAAACAAAAACTAAAAGAAGGGCAAATATTAAGTAAATAAAATTATAAAATAAAATTTGCATAGAAAGTAAATTAAATTAAATTAAATGAAAGAAATACAAAAACAATTTTAAAAATCAATTTAATAAAGAATTTATGAGAATTATATGTACATTAAAAAATTGTAGTTTTATTTTAGAAATATACATCCTCAACCCGCACGGGACGAACTCTCGTTCTTCGTTACGATATCTTCATAAAGGAAACACAAAGAATTTTGCACCAAACACGTTTTTTGAAGGATCGATTCTATGGGTGCTTTATGATATATTCTACCGATTTTGATAAAATTAGGTACAGAGCTTGAGAACTCTAAAAAACTTTCGAATGCCAAATTTGGTTACGATCTCTTTATAAACAAAAGAATTATTAATATAAAACTTTTTGTGTTTAAAAGAAATTCAAATTTTTCACTATTTACAAAAATACTTCATGTTTCCACATTTTTTAGCCGATTTTGATAACCAACCAATCATTTTTTCCTAATCGATCAATCTGATGAGCCATAAAAAATTGATTTTTCGAAATATTTCGAAATCCGTTTCATGAAAAAATTTTTGGACTTCATTTTCGGTTTAAGCGTGCAATTTTACTACCGAAATGACTAAAACATGTTGAGGATACCAATTTGTAAACTAGTGTAATCATACGGTGATGATCGAATGATCTTTCGATAAAGACTAAAAAACGTTAGAAAAATGTTATTAACCACAAAGCCACCCCAAAACAATACCAAAAGATGGCGAAATTTTAAGTAAAGGCCGGACGTCTTAGGGATAGCCTGTACCATAATATTGCACAATGCCAAATTTGGTTTCTATATTTTTATAAACCAACAAACTAAGTCCTAAAATTGTTTGTTTGATGGATGGGTCCTATGGGAGCTATTATACAGGATATAGTAAACCGATTTTCATCAAACTTTGTATAGTGCTTGGGAACTTATGAACAACCGAATTATACATTTAAAATTTTTGGTTTTCTTCAAGGTGCGCTGAAACAGCTCTATGGCAGCCTTATAATATAACCCCCATATCATAAAAATAAAATAAACGCATTTCTCCTGACATAACAAGGGATCTTATCTGAAAGCTTGGTTGCTCAATTCAATCAACTTGAAATTATAATCTTCTATATACTTAAGTATTTATTTTAAAAAATTTACATTTTATATTTATTTTTTGAAACCTTAAAAATATTCTTGCATCAAAAGGGGGATAATAAATGAAGCAGACATATTTCAAACTCTTTTGATGATGTCTGTTTAAGTAAAGGGAGTACTACCCAATTTTTCGCTGGTATTTAATCACATATTTTAAAGATATCAATGAATGTCATTGCTGCGTTTCGAGATATTCAAGCACCATGGTCTCAAAACTGCATTTTATGCGAATACAATTTTAAAATAATTAAAATAAAAGTGAGAGATTTAACGCTTTTTGGAACACATTACAATATTTTTAAAGCAGCTAATTAGTTAATTTTTTTAATTTTAAGTTTTTTCTTTCATAAAAAAAAAAAAAATTTCTAACATCTTTATTTGCTTACAAGATATGGCTTTTTAAAGAGCAGTCTACGTAAATGTTCATTTATCGATAGCTCGATAAATAATCAGAATTTTTCCAAAAAAAAGATACGAGCTTATATTGGCTAGTACCTCTTACAATTAGGAAGAGATCGATTTAAAAAATGGCCCGCTTTACATATTTTCGATCAAAAAGGGTCATCAATCTTGAGTTTATTTTAAATTAATCGGAAAATCTTTATTATCAACAGAAACAACCATTCTTGCCATTCACATTTTAAAGATAATCCCTTTCAAATGTTGGCCGCAACTGCGCTGGAGCTCGTCCATGCGAAGGTTTTAATTTTAGATGACGCGATATCAAGCGATCTTGGTGGCCAATTCACCTGTCTGGAGCGTGAAATTAATTGTTGACCGAATTGGTTCCATAAAATGAAAAAAAACCTCAAGATTAATGACCCGTTATATAGGTATGGAAAATAAAGATCGATCTCGCAGCAGCTTATTAAGGCAGTTTAGGAGATATTTTTTATTGCCTTTGTCAAAAAATTTTATTTTTCTTTACCACAAAATGTATTCAAATATTCAACAACAGTTTCAAGGTCAAAGACGCATCATTAAAAACTTACACAAAGTGTAAAATGTGACGATCTAATTTTGACTTCGAAGTACAATTTCTGCGAATTTTTCATTCTTCATTATTCTTAAATTAAGGATAAAATAGCCTGAAAGAAAACGAAACTTTATATATAAAGAACACTATCAAAATCCTTAGCGCCAAGAATTTTACTCTTTTGAGACTTCAAATTCTTAAAATGATTGGAAATTAATCTTTTTAATGTTTTAAGCTTTCATTTTGCAATAAGAATTTCTTTTTATCTTGAGGCCCTTTAACAATCAAGTGCACTTGTTATTAAAATGTTACTTAAGTTATTAAATTATTATAAAAAATTGATTGAGTGAAGAAGGTGCCTTTTTCCGGAAAAAATGCACACTAAAAGAAAAGAAGGAAGGCGTTTCCTAGTGAAAAATACATTTTTTGATGCAGTACGGTATTTGTAGCTATAAGTTACGTAAATTTTGAACCAATTTTAATAAGTATCGAAAGTTAAGTCAAAATGCTATTAAAAATATATGTAAACGTAAGTTTTGTGTTCATATGTTGAGAGTAGTGCTGGAGAAAACATCGATGTATCGATGTATCGAAGTTTAAAATATCTATATATCGATGTTAGCCAACAGAGATGTTTCTCCAGCACTTCTGCACTCATCAAATGGGTGTTTAGTAGTGCTGGAGAAACATCTCTGTTGGCCAACATCGATATAGGTTTTTCACTTCAAATTAAAGTTTTTTCATTTCAAATTAAATTTTTTTCATTTCAAATTCAAGTTTTTTCATTTCAAATTCAAGTTTTTTAATTTCAAATTCATATATTTTCATTTCAAATTCAATTCGAATATTTAAAACTGAAGAAACTACACAAGTATTTTTATATAAACAAAATATATATATGCAAAAGACACTTTCAGTAAATTGTGCTGATCGAAGTGTCTCAAGTGAACGAATGCATAAAGTGAGCGACAAAATACTCTCGTTGGTTGAGCAATGAGCGCGTTGAAAACAAACGAAATTGAAGTGTTTTTCGATTCCGTTTTTAATCGTGTCCGCAAGCAACATGTTTTTTTATGACTGCTGGCAAAAGGGACCACTTCTTGCGAGCTCTGGACAAAATTTTTTCAACAAAATAATAGCGAGAAATTTAAGCCTACTCTATCATTTTTCTTAAAAATACTTAGTTTTTTCACTTTATATAAAATAAAAATTGAATTTGAAATGAAAAAAATTGAATTTGAAATGAAAATATATGAATTTGAAATGAAAAAACTTGAATTTGAAATGAAAAAACTTGAATTTGAAATGAAAAAAATTTAATTTGAAATGAAAAAACTTTAATTTGAAGTGAAAAACCTATATATAGATATTTTAAACTTCGATACATCGGTGCATCGATATAACATCGATGTTTTCTCCAGCACTAGTTGAGAGGTATGGGCGAAAACAAATTGATTGCGCAGTAAGGGGGGTCACATTCCCACAACATTCTATATACCAAATTTGTTGACTTAGCACCAGCAGCTTACAGCTTATGTTTTGCAAACATTTGACACCTCGCTTGCTTTTGAGTACGAAATTCTTTTTTTTTTTTCAGTGTACGTGTGAAATGTATACAAAATCAAAAAGGATAGCTTACTTACTTGCACTTGCAGTCTTGTTGTTGATATTCCAAAAGATCCAATATTGTCTATGTAAAGCATTTTGTATATTCGCACTAGTTGCCAAATTATGAACTAACACAAGTGATAATAATATAATTATTATTAGAAACTAATAACAACACTTAAAAAAACACAAAAAAAAATTCAGCCAACTGCGCTGTTGGCGGACATTGCATTATTAATAATTTGCACTCACACATACAAAACTTTAAGCAAATTTTTTATAATTTTACACTTTGCCACATTTAAATCTATTAAATTATATAAAAACTTTAACGCGGCTTACAGGCTTTGTTGTTATTATTTATTTATACTTCTTTTTTTGCGCCAAGTCGTTTGCACTTATGACCTTCAATGCACAATAGAAAAAATTTCAATCAAAACCAAAGAGCGTAATTTTTGCTCTTATAATTTGCGGACATTTCCCGCTTACACTTATTTACATCAATGCACAATAGAATAATACGATCAAAACGAAACTAAAGAGAGCAATCTTTGCTCCTTACACAAACACACACGCTTGCACTATTTACTCTCACTGCACATAAAAAACAAAATCACAACAACAAATTGCTTACATCTGCGCACGCTTTCTTTCGCACCCACGCACAATATTCACAGCTTCGATTGCCTTTTCTATTCGCACTTTATTGTCGACTTTACGCGCACTTTATAAACTTTGTTTAAATAACATTTTAAACAATTTTCCGTATTTTCCAAACTGCTCTTCACTCACTGCACATAAAAAAGAACAAACCAAAAAAAAAACACAAATAAATGATTTACAGACATATCCCGCTTACACTTATTGACATCAATGCACAATAAGATAAATCGTTCAAAACTCAAAACGTAACTAAAGAGAGCAATCTTTGCTCCTTACACACACACACACGCTTGCACTATTTACTCTCACTGCACATAAAAAACAAAAACACAACAACAAATTTGCTTACATCTGCGCACGCACTCTTTCGCACCCACGCATAATGTTCACAGCTTCGATTGCCTTTTCTTTTCGCACTTTTTCGTTGATTTTTACGCGCACTTAACAAATTTTCGTTAAATAACATTTTGAACAATAACCTGTATTTTTCTAACTGCTCTACACTCACTGCACGTAAAAAAAAAAAAAAAAAAAAAACAACACAAATAAATGATTTGCAGACATATCCCGCTTACACTTATTGACATTAATGCACACTAAGATAATGCGATCAAAACGAAACTAAAGAGAGCAATCTTTGCTCCTTACACAAACACACACTCTTGCACTATTTACTCTCACTGCACTTAAAAAACAAAAACACAACAACAAATTTGCTTACATCTGCGCACGCACTCTTTCGCCCCACGCATAATATTCACAGCTTCGATTGCCTTTTCTTTTCGCACTTTTTCGTTGATTTTTACGCGCACTTTACAAATTTTGTTTAAATAACTTTTTAAACAGTTTTCCGTATTTGCTAACTAATGTTAATTGTTAATAATTATTCCATTAACCGGTTTTACATATTTAAACACTTTTTTATGAGGCCTAAACTTATTAATTTTTAACAAAACTGCAGCGCGTAAGCGAACGCGTCTGTCGCGTGGTTTATTTTACTTCTTTTGAACTCTTTTCTTCCTTTTCTTTAGTCCATGATGTAAGGCATAAGAGAAGACGCCCTTTTCAGTGGGACTTTTTCGCTCTCTGAGCTGGAGTTTGACTTATGTACGTAAGTATGTTTGGGTAGATCAACTGAACGCAAGAACGGTTGGTAAGTCAACAACAGAATTTATGGGAATAATGATTGCATTGGAAAACATTATGATAAATATTAACCTTTTGTTAAAGGCAATCCATCTAAAACATTTTTGTTGAAATAGCACCTTATTATGCATATATAGTTAAAAATTATTTTGTTGTGAGAAAAAATATTTTTTGTAGTTTTAGTATTTTAAGGTAGGCATATAGCATGAGAGAGGGCTGACAAAAATAGAAAAACATACGTTTGGTTCAGGATACAAAAACAAACTAAATTTTTCATAAACGTTTTGTCCAAAGACAGAAAATTATCTTGTTTAGCTAACTTAATCGAGTACTTTTCCTTCGTGACCACAAATAGTACAAAACCATACAAACAAACTTTATTTTTATTTTCATTCGTTTGGGTTTGGTCTCGGCAAAGAGAGAAACAAAACAAAAAATAACTTTTCTTTTCGTTTGTTTTCGTACTCTGGTTTGGTTATTTTCCTGTATATATTATTGATAAAAAATCCGTTCCACACCAAGTTGTCTCATATGCCGCATAACTCGACCGCGAGAGCGCTCTCTAGGATGGCGCTACCTTGTTTTTATTCCACGCATCAGCATAGCTGACCTGCGCAGCGCGCCTGCTCTTTTTCTTTGCATTCTTTAGTAAGAACGAGAAGTAAAAGTAAATCATGAGCTGATGCGGTCGGTCGATCACGCGCTGCAGTTTTATTTACAATTAATAAGTTGTGAAAATATGTAAAATCAGTTATATTAATATTATTATTGTTGTTTAAATAGTAATTTTAAGAAAATGAATAAAGTGAGCATTAAAGTTGGCAGTAAAAAGTGGAAAAAGGAAAGGCAATCCAATTGGAGTAAATTGTTCGCGCAAAAACGTATGCAGTTTTTTTTTTTTTTTTTATGCTGAGAGAAAAATAAATGAAAGCGTAAAGCAAAGATTGCTCTCTAATTCTTTTTGATCGAATTTTTCTATTGTCCATTAATGGCAAAAATGTTAATGGGAAATGTGTGTAGTTTTTTTTTTTTTTTTTTTTTTTGCAGTGCAAAGAGAGTATGAAATGAAATGCGTATGCAAAGCTTGCTCTCTTCGGTTTGTGTTTTGAGCCACTATTCGTTTTAGTGTTGTTTTAAAAAACGTAAGCAATGCGGTTTTTCATTAAATGACTTTTATATGCATGGAAATAGTAAAAATAAATAACGACTAATAATATTAATTTATACCTATTCACCAAAATAAAAGGTTTATGCAGGTAAGTGAAAATGTTTTTAAACGCATACTTTTTTTAATTTAATTTAAAAAAATCTGATTTAAATGCGTAAAAAATGATTAATTATTTTTGCAAGTTATATATAAGTTTTGCAGGTTTTTTAAAACAAAAATCATAAATCCTTCTAATTAAAAATTACTCTTATTTTTGAGCCAAAAATAAAAATAATTGTTACATTTTTTGTACCATATTTTATACCAAGTGACTCAATATATTCAAGTCAAAGCAAAATGTTTCAACTTTCTAAGCACCTGTTGCCAATTTATTGTTAAAACCAACAAGTGTTTAGTATAGACACAAACCGAACCATTAACTAAATGCATTTGAGTTAAGACCAGAATACGAAAACAAACGAAACGATAAGTTCCTTTTCGTTTTGTTTCTCTCTTTTTGTAGTGTTTGTGGACACGAAGGAAAACCAAACAAAATCCGAAAAGAACTCGAGTAAGTGAGCTAAACAAGAGAAGTTTGTGTATGGTTTGTTTTCGTACCCTGGTTCAGACAGTTACTGCAATTGTCTTAAAACTGTTGGCAGTTCCATGCGCTCAAAACTTTGTTAAGCTCAGGCGCAAACCTTAAATTTTCGTACAGACACAATTGTTAAGGCACTTTTAGTGGCTCGAAAACTGTGAATTGAATAATTTCACCATGTTGATTGGCTTAGACACAAACCCCATTTCCTTACACTTTAGCTAACGCACTAAAGTGGCTCCAAAACCGTTACTGGTGCAAATTGTTGATAATGACCTCACAACTGTGGCACATTTGGTATTTCCATCTCATGCCTAGAGTACAAAAAGAAACAAAACAAAAAGTTTTTTTTTTTGGCATTGCAAACGTTTTGTTTTTGTTTTGGCTTGTACAAAATGCTTAAGAAAAATAAACATTTGCGGTTTTGGACGAAACGTTTGTGAAAAGTTTCTTTTGTTTTCGTATTCTGCTCATGCCTACAACGCTCAACAAGTTTATTAGCTTAGGCACAAACCTTTAAAAATAAGTACCTACATTTGTTCAAATGACTTGATCTCATGTTGCAGTGTTCCACAAACTGTAGATCCGTAAATATGCTGATTTATTAAACAATTTTGTGGACAAAAATTTATTATAATTTATTAAATTTATGCATTTATTTGATTCTATTTCTTTTTTTGAATTAAATGTACTGCGTATTGATACTAAACTTGAATAATTTTTTTTTTTTGCAAAGCTTTGCAGCATTCAACGAATAACTTAGCGTAGACAAAAACCTAAACTGATCCTTTGACATAATTGGGGCTGCCCACTTGTTGCAATGGCTCATAAACTGTAACTGTTTAAAGTTTGCAAGATGTGACTTTAATAAATTTGGTTAATTTTTTTATTAAATTTATTGTTTATTGAGAACTGTGCAACGTTTGTTGTACCGAATGTTTTATATTCAAAATTTATTAATTTATTTATTTATTTATTTAACATTGTAACTTAGAATTAATTCTTGGGAACAAAAAGTAGTTTTAAAGCCAGAGCAACATAGGCCTTCAGGCTCTCTCTCTCTCTCTTACATTCAAAATAATAATAATATATAATCCATTTAGTTGATTAACTTGCTGCAATGCCTCGAAAACTGTGAATTTTGAAATTTTTCAACTGTAGCGAATTTTGTTTAATTATTTTATTTAATACATTATTTATTGAGTGCTGTTCGACTTTTGACGAACTAAATGTTCTATATTCAACAAGTGACTTAGCTTAGACACAACCCCAACAATTTAGTACATTTAGGTTTAGATTTTTGCTGCAATGACTTCAAAACTTTGATGTTGTGCTAAAAAAGTTTTAGATTCAACATGCGAGGTAGCGTAGATATGAACCTTATCATTTGGTGCAATTAGCATCAGACTTTTGCTGCGATGCTTTCCAAACTGTAACTACTGCAAGTGGCTGCACAACTGTAGCAAATGTTGTTTTTCATATAATTTAAAATAAATCACGTTTTATTTTAATTTTATTCGTTTATTTATACTTTATTTAGATCATAAAATTTCTTTTTTTTCGTATTAGCATATCTTAAATAATTGTTTAACGAAAATTTATAAAATTTTGCACATTTTTCGATTGCCAATTAATAAATTAGATACAAAACTTAACTTACTTGTTTGTTTAATTAAATTTATGTTTATCGTTGCTTTTTTGCTTTAAACTTTTTACACATCTTTTTTTTCCACTTAAATTGAACTATTTTTAATGACTGTTTTTTATTTAAAACGAAAGAAAATTATAGCAAAATTTAATGGAAGCACCAATACTTTTGTTGTTGTTGTTGCTACTATTTAATTTAATGTTTTTTGTTTATTATATTTTTCTTTATGTTTCCGTTTTGTTTTTGCACCAATTTCATATAAATTTTTCTACACAATTTTGTTTCGTTTTTTGTTTTTGTTTGTGGCAAGATTTCACTAAAAATTTTGTTTGTTGAAGTATAAAAAAAACAGCTTTAGATACACATCGATTTGTCTAAAACTAAAACTTATTAACACTAAACAAAAAGGGCAATAACAAGGTGCCATCTACAAATCGTGAACACTTCACGCCAGAACACCATCCAGAGCATGGATAACACCATTTGTGGCAGGTATATTGGATGTAACCATTTGTGCATCGTTGACCTTGATCTTGCCAGCAGAGGTCTTTTGTAGTATGACCGTCTTGCCTGTGTAGAGTGAGTCCTTGACCTGATAGAAACGCATGCCAGCGGAGAAGAGCGCTCCGGGCACAATGTGCTTCATGGCAAATTCCTCGGCAGCCTCCTTGTCATTATAGAGCTTCTCCAGCGTGTCTGAGTCCAGTTCGCTGAAGCTCTTGTCCACGGGTGCAAAGACCGTATAGGTTTTGACGCCTGTAAAGGGATGTTTAGGGAATAAACAGATAAGTTGTTAGCTCCGAAATGCTAAGCACTTACCCTTGCTTTGTAGCTTCTCGGACAAACCGGAGGTGTAAAGTATCTTCAAAAAGTTGGAGAAGCGTCCTTCCCGATCCGACTGCAGCGTTTGCAAGAGATCACCAACTGGCAGCGGGAACATAACACGATCCACAGCATGTGCAACACCTTGTGGTATCTTGATGTCCTTCTTGTTCAATACAACCATGGCGCCATTGATGGTGGTGAGCTGTTTGGCAAAAACACATTAAACTTGGTTTCAAACCTAGAGCAGTCTTAGGGTCAACTTACAGTTACATCATTCCACTCCTGATCATGCATGTTGTATTGATTAACGCGCAGTTGTGTGCCGGCCAAGGAAACGCCAGTCATCTCATCCTGTAGCTGAGCAATCTCAAAGGCACCGGGTATGACATGGTGCAACAGCAACTAAAGTTTAATGAGTTGTAAAAAAGCAACTAATGGAGCACTCATGCAACTTACGCCACTTAGCAGTCTTGGATTGGATTGGAACTTCTCTTCGGCACGCTCAGGTCCGCCTAGCTGCACCAGCAGATTCTTGAAAGCCTTATCCGTGGGCACAAAAATGGTATAGGGACCTGTCTCGTTGAGTATGCTATCCAAACCCGATTGACGCAAATACTTGGCCATGGCAAACAGTCCGTTTGTCTTGAGTATTTGCAGCAAATCCTCGCTAGGATTTGACAGCACTGAGCTGACCACAGCAGCAGCCTTCTCCGTGTTCTCTGTCTCCTGCACCAACGCATCGGCATATTGCGGTGGTGTCAACAACTCTGTAGATTGTGCCACATTCGATACACGTTCCGTCACCACAGGCAAGTGCGTCGAGGAGCCCACATAAGAGGGCGTCTGCGAAGATGCGGTGTAGATAGGCGCAGGTGTGGTGCGTATCAAGCTGGCGGCGGCGGTGCTTTCATGTAACTGCTGCAGCGCTGGACTGGTACGTTGTACGTAGGGTGAGCTGGTGGTGCTGGTGGTGGTAGTGCTGCTAGAGATGCGCGATGGATGATATTGACGATGATTGCTGGGTGTGCTGCGTGAGTTATATGGTGCTGGTGTAGTGGTGGTAGTGGTTGTAGTGCTGCTGTAAATGGGTCTGGCAGTGGTGGTGCTTCTGGTAGTAGTGGTCACTGGTGCTCTGGTTGTCTGTATAATCTTGCCGCTTTGGATTTCTACGACTTCGTCGTTGGGCAAGGTCAGACGGGATACAGAGGGCGGCAGCTTGATTTCACCGCTGCGTATGCGCTCCAGTATGCTCTCCACCTCGGCGCCCGTTTGTTTGGTCTCCTTCTCACCATTGGCCTTGACTCCTTGTATCTTAAAGCTACCATCGGCTTGCTCTTCCAGATACACATAGGTGGCCTTCTTCTTGGGCGGCAGCGTGGGTGGTGCAGCTGTGGCTGGCGCCTGAGACTTGGAGCTAAGGCCTTCAATTTCATAGCCATCGGGTATAAGACCGCGTTTGGCCAGCTCCTCTAGCGTGGGTGGTTCATCCGAGTCGCTGGTTATGACCGCCGAGCTGGCAATGCTATTGGCACCACTGGAAATGCCCTGTATGTCGCCCGCATTACCGCCATAGAGCGAAGCCAGGCTGGACAAATCCACGCCGCCGGGCAAACCTTGTGGCAGATCATCCGACTCTACGGGATCAGGTGAGCGCAAAATTTGCACTTTGCCGCCGCCTGGTAACAGCAAGTCCTTACTTTTCGTGGGCGCCACATCGCTTAGACTGAGCTTGCCTTCGGCCTGTTGTGCTAGCAAAGCTTGTAGCTGCTCCTGCGAGTAGGCTTGCTGTCCTTCTACCAAATTGGGATCTGTGGTGCGTATGACCTGCACGCGTTGTCCATTGGGCAGCACCAAATCCATTTCATCATAGGTCTTGTTGCCGCTCAGTGGTTTCTGTGGTGCCTCGGATAGCGCTGCCTTCAGCTGCTTCAGCAAATCTTCTCGAGCTATGGTCTTTACGGGTTTCTTACCGCCCGACTTTTGGTTGTATTTGCCCAGCTCCGCCTTGACCTGTGAGTAAATGTTCTTCTTGGGTGTGGTGCTGGACTCTGTGGTGGTAGTGCTGGTCGTGGTGGTTGTCGTTGTCGTGGGATGCTCCTTGTAGAACTGTTGCAGCGCGCTATTAAACTGACTGTACTCAGTGGGATGTGCCACTGGGCGACCACGTGGTGGTCCAAAATGCGCCTGTGGTTGTGGCACATGCTGATAGTTATGCTGGCTTATGATCGTGGGCAGCACATGTTGCTTGATGGCATGCTGCTTGGCCAGGAATTCCTCATGCTGCTGACGCACCTTGTTCTGTGACTTCTCATACTGCTTGGCCACAAATTGTTCGTGTTTTTGTATGAGTTTTTGTTTGTATTCCTGATCGGCGGTTTGTGGTTGTGGCACATTGCCACCAGCTAGGAAGGGTGCATTGATAAACTGATGCTGCTGCTGCAAGGTTTCACGTGAAGGTTGCGCTGGGAAGGCAGTGGATTGCAAGTTGTTGAAGATGGCGGGCACGGGCAGTCCCAGATTTGGTGTCAATTGATACTGTGCTGGTTGTTGTTGTTGTGGTTGCGGCAATTGTTGTTGAAAGTTGAACTGCTGTTGTGGCACAGATTGAAAGGTGGGTACTGGCGCCTGGCTGGGCAACTTCTGTGTGGTTTGTGGCCCAAATTGTTGCGGTTGCTGGAAGGCAAACTGTTGTTGTTGTTGTTGCTGCTGCTGCTGCGTTTGGGGTTGCTGTTGTTGCGGCTGGAAGGGTTTGTGGTTAAAGGAGCGTTGTGGCAAGGCTTGCTGTGGTCCCACTTGCTGCTGCTGCTGAGCGCTGGCAAAGTTACGCAACTCCAAGAAATTCTGATGATGCAAGTCTAGTTGACCTCCAGCCTGTGGTTGTTGCTGTTGTTGTTGTTGTGGCTGCTGCTGGGAGAACTGTACATTTTGCAATTGGTTTTGCGTGGAACGTTGGAACTGCTGATTGCTGTGCTGTTGTTGCTGCTGCTGCTGTTGTGGGAACTGTGCAAATCGATGCTGTTGCTGCTGTTGTGCCTGCTGCTGATAACTGGGACGTTGCTGATGGGAATGATGTGGCTGCTGTTGATGATGATGATGCGGTATGGGCAGCTCAAGGCCTGGTTGCACAAAATTCTGTTGATTATATTGCTGCAAGTTCAACTGACGGCGATGCGGATTGTGAAAAGGTGGCTGCAATGATAAAGATAAAGAGAAGAAAACAAATGTTGATAAGTCATTGTGAATCTTGGTGGTATTAAGGTTAGGCGAACAAATCACTTAAGTCACCTACATTAAACAGACTATGTCATCGCTGTGGGCAATTTCCATACCAAAGTGGTATGCTGATGAAATATGGGAAAAAATAAGGTTCACAAAAACCTTTTAAAGCCCTGGGGCAGTTGGTGTAATCAGTATAGCCAACAAATGCGAAAATCGCGCAAGCTTTAAATGCGATAAAATTTTAAGATTATCTTTAAGTGATGCTAAAACATTGACTTAGATAACGAAGAAGAAGATCATGGAAATAATAATACTTTTTTTTTAATTGTTGTGAACTATTAAAATTTTTAATTTTTCGAAAAAGTAGATCTTTGGTTAAACCAAATATTTATTTCGTATTTTTTTAAGAAAAAAACGTTTCTTAAAAACCGTCATGAACAATAAAATTGAATTTTATTTTATTTAGTGTAAAAAGGTTAAGGCAACACTGGCTAAATGTACGCATTACTATAGGTAAGCATAAGGGCCGCAGAAAAATGGTTCAATTGTTTTATAGTAGCTATAAAAAGTGTAAGAATTTTTTTATATTTTTTATTTTTAAGTATCGTAACCAAATTTATGCCAGTTGTATTTTGTTTAAGTCTTATCATTTGTGTCAAGTTTAATCAAAATTGGTCCACTGTTTCATATGGCTGCCATACAAAAGTTGAACCACTAATAAAACTAAATGTGAAAAATGTAACATTTTTTGTATTCTTTTCAAATATCGTAGCAAAATTTATGCCACTTGTATTTTAGCGTAGTCTTATCATTTGTGAGAAGTTCGATCAAAATTGTTCCACTACTTCATATGGCTGACATACAAAATTGAACCAGAAATAAAATTAAAATTTTTTTCATATTTTTTTATTATTTTTGAAAAATTGTATAAAAAAATGCTTATCATAAATCTACTCTGATTTGACAACTGCATGCTTATATAGATTTTTTTTTTATTTATTTGCTCATCTGAAACTTGCTGAAAATGTGAAAAATTGTTTATTTTTTAAAATATCGTGACCAAATTTATGCCACTTGTATTTTATCATAGCCTTATCATTTGTGAGAAGTTTGATCAAAATTGGTGCACTATTTAATATGGCTGCCATACAAAATTGAACCAGAATTTAATTTAAAATTTTTTTATTTTTTTTAAAAAAGTATGAAAAAGAAAATGTTTATAATAAGTCTATTCTGATTTGGCAACTGATGCTTATATAGACTATTTTTTGATTTATTTGCTCATCTGAAACTTCCACAAAATATGAAAATTTTTTATTTTTTATTTTTTAAATATCGTGACCAAATTTATGTCAGTTTTATTTTATCTTAGTCTTATCAGTTGTGAGAAGTTTGATCAAAATTGGTCCACTATTTCATATGGCTGCCATACAAAAATTGAACCAGCTTTCAGCGCAGCCAAGCTCTTGCAGTTCTTTGCGACCCCTTGTAAAATACCCTGCATCATATTTTTTGCGAAAATTTTACGTTGACTTCAACAACAACCAATCTGTCGAAAAATTGACGTCATTGATTAATGGATTAATGTAAAAATTATTTGACTTTTTCCTAAAGCTAGATCCCTACAGCAGTTAAAATTTTACAAAATTACAAAAGCTAGTAATAGAGCTTGAAGCTATCGAAAAACAGACTGCTTTAAGAGTTGAGCCACATAATTTATTTATTTGTTTAACATGAAAAAAGCATGTCCCCATAAAAGTAAAATGTATTACTCCAAATTTCCACAATTGTTGATCGAATTCTCCAAAGCATTTTAAGGCGATTTTTTAATCAATAGAACGAAAAATAAACATAATTGCCACTGAACCACCTAGGTGGAACCTACCACAAAGAAAAAGAAAGTAAAAGGTTATCGAAGATGGTATCTGAGGCTTTTTAATACAACATTTTTTTTTAGGTAATGCATAAACTAGGAATATCTGAAATCTGATTAGCTTCCATAACTACGATTAAGAAGAAAAATTTTAAGTTTTCCACACTAAAACTTGGCGAAGTTATTATAAATGTAATTTATATGTAGAATATTTTCGTAAAAATAAATGGTTCTCTTCATTGGTCAAACATGTTCAATACCAATAATACCACTTATAATATATTTGTAAAACTTTTTAAGGCTTTTAAGTCCAAAAGTAAGCTTTCTCGAACTTTTCTATATACCACATGTCTAAATAAAAGTATCAATATACAAAAACTAAACATATGCCCATGTACATTGAGTATATGCCTATGGCTAAGCGTAAATTCAACATGAGATCGAAAAAAAACTTCCAGCTTTGAGTTACATAATCAACACATCAAACTAGCAGCGTCAAACCCAACGTCATCGTCAGCTTAACCAGCATCACCATCATCGTCATCATAAACATCGTCATAAACATACTCAGCATTAGCAGCGTCATCATCATTAACAATAACAACAACATAATCATAATTACCATGTGCAAAGTAAGAGCCAGCTATCGGATCACTGAGACTGGCTGTCAACGCCGGCTCCATTAGGGGGGTCTGCTATGATCATAATTTTTTCAAATCTTGCCAACGCATCGAGACGTCGACGTCAGATAAGCCAGCAAGTTAAAAGATTTAAGATTTACGTTCCACGATCTAAGCAAGTCAAGCAGTCTAAGAGACTTTGAAAATTGTGTTGAATAACTGTATGCTTAACGGTTTTATTGTCTGGCCAGTGCAAAAAAAAAAAAAAGAAACTCCAGTCAGCGCAATTCAATACGTATACGACACATAGGCCCAACATTTTGAGGCGTCAACTATATTGTATAAGCAGCCACGGTGAGACTGTGAATTGTGGAACAATTGAGATACCAAGACAAAAGAAATGTTACACTGCCTTCAGTTGTATAGAAAAGGAAGTGACAGCGCTCAAAGATGCCAAACAACTCGATATCTTCATAATTTTAAGCCTAACCAACATCTTAGGCCCAAAAACTTGCCTAACTTTGTTTTAACAACTTTTTGCACTTTTACTTTAAGCCACTTGCCATTTTTTTTTTTTTCATCTCAACTTGACCCAGTACCAGCTAAAATAGTAGTTACAACAACCTGATGTCTACTAATCTAGTTTTTAGACCAAAAATAAACCAAAAACTGCAACAACAACAAGCGGAGCAACAACCACATTTTGTTTATGTCATGTGTTGCAAGAGTAGGCCAAACTGGTTCAAGTTGCAAACATGTTGCACTCTGCTTATGATTTAATGGCACTGCCAATTTTTTGTCTGCCACAAAACATGCAAAAAAAAAAAAATTATAAAATAAATTTTTGTAAAGCTGTATTTTGCAAGATCAACATCTTCGTCTTTTTGGAAGAAACCAAGCAGTTTGAGACTGCTGTAAAATAAACAATTGCAAAAAGTTTGTATACTAAAGGCCAGTACGCAGCCTGCGTAGAGTTTATGAGCAAACAGTGCTGCCCATAACTGTGCAATTGACATGTAGATGGCGCAACTAACAATAGATGGCGCCAGCAACAACACATAAAAATAAGTATGTATATATAAAAATCAGCTGCTTGTTCAAATTTGGCACAAAATAATCAAAAGTAAAAAATTAAGCGCCAACAGAAAACTTTACTGTGTATTTATTTCGAAAATAAAGTCATTCTCATTTTGTTGTGCCTTATAAAGGGTTTTCCAACAAGAGGTGTTATTTTGAATCACCCGGTATTTCGGTAGCTGTCACTTTTGAGGCTTTTATTCTTTGACATTTGACAAGTAGAAACTACGCCATTACTAAAAATGGAACGATACACGCATTGAAATTATTAAAATTCACTTCAAAAATGGTGAAAATCTCGCAGTCACAGTTCGCAAAACTAAAGCATTTTTGGGTCGTCGTGAAGCACCTTGTCGGACCGCAATACAGAAATTGGTGGAAAAATTCGAGCTGTTGGGACAAGTTAGTGATGTGAAGCATAAAACCCGTGCACGTCGCTCAAGAACAACTGAGAATATTGCTGCTGTAGCCCAAAGTGTTGAAGAAAACCCAGGTTTGTCCATTCCTCGTCGTTCTTTGGAATTGGGCATTCCACAAACGTCATTAAACCGTATTTTGCATAAAGACTTGGGTCTTAAGGCTTATAAAGTTCAGTTAACACAAGGACTCAAGCCGGTCGATTATCAACAACGTCGTGTCTTTGCTGATTGGGTCCTTGAAATGCATGAAAATTATCAGGAATTCCATCGAAAAATCATTTTGACTGATAAGGCCCATTTCCACCTCGGTGACTACGTCAAGAGTTATTGTTGAGAAGCCTCTCCATCGTCAACGTGTGACTGTTTAGTGCGGTTTATGGTCCGGCGGGGTCATTAGACCTTACTTTTTCGAAAATGAGGTTGGATCAACAGTTACGGTGAATGGATTGCGCTATCGAGAGATGATGATTGATTATTTATGGTCGGAGTTGGATGGTATTGATCTGGACAACGTTTACTTTCAACAAGACGGCGCTACGTGCCACACAAGCAACGAAACCATTGCTCTTTTACGGGAAAAGTTTCCGGACCGTGTTATCTCTCGAAGAGTTGATCACAATTGGCCACCGAGATCATGCGATTTAACACCTTGCGACTTCTTCCTTTGGGGCCACGTGAAAGATAAGGTCTACGCCAACAGCCCAGCGTCGATTCAAGACCTCAAAGATAGAATTCGTGAGGCTATCGAGGACATAGGGCAGCCACTTTGCGACTTGGTTATGGAAAATTTCATGAAAAGGATATGGTCCTGTAGGCGTGGTCGTGGTGGCCATTTGGCTGATGTTGTTTTTCATTATTAACGGCATACCTTCCTCTTTATTATGAAATAAACATCCGAGCATTTATCTCAAAAAATGACATTTTTCTTTGAATACCAAAATAACACCTCCTATTGGGAAACCCTATAAAAGCGTATTTTTTTTGCCGCAGTTGCATATACTTTATAAATGAGCCATATCGATAAATTTTTATAGAAAATACTAAATTAACCTAATACCAGATTTTGGTTAGTAGCAAAAGTAAATAAGAATTATCAAATTAATCAGCTTTTTAATGCTTTCTTTTGGGCGTTACGTTATAGGTACATTTAAAATAATTTTACTTCGTTTAAATAAAAAAAAAAGTTGTTTTGTTTTAGTTTTAAATTTGTTTCGCTTTTGTATGCATGTTTTTTTTTATCAGCTCTTTAAAATAAAAATAACATAAAAATGTCATTGACTACTTTCTAAGTTTACAGTGCATAAATTTCTTTTCCACCAAAAAAAAGCGCTTAACTCAAAATTCCAATCAATTTTAACTTATGTCAATGCATTTTCACATTTTTACAATTTTGCACTTTTCTTACAGTTTCCCTAGGTGAAAACATCAATCAATCATTGCACTACTCAAGAAATAAAATCTATGCAAGCTATCCGTCCCTCCTAGTACACCAAGTCGTTGAACCCAACCAACGAAAGGGCTCGATGCATTCATTCACATTTTATGAATATTTCTTATTTTTCATAATTTATTTGCTTGTTTGTTTTTGTTGTTTGACTGGAAAGATGTTAATTTTACTCTTTAGCATGTTCATCCCAGATTTCCAAGACACTTTCGTTTTTAAGGTCCAATGCCAATCAATGGGCGTCTAATCGACGCTGACGGCGACGTCAACACTGCTGCTTCAGTCGACGGCAGCAGCGTTGGGTGACAGCGCGTGCTCAAGTTGTTGGTGTTGTCATTAAAAATGTTCGAATGCAACCCACACCCGTCACTTTGTTGTCACTTTTGTTGTCGTTGTTTGTTGTTGTGTCTCTGTTGTTGTTTGTGTGAGTGTCAATTGAATGAATACTTCGAGTGTTGGCGTTTTGAATATATCGAGAGACTTTGACTAAATGCAGCTCAACGTTGGCAATGAAAACCCAAAAAGACAATGAAAATTGACTGAAGTGGAACATTTAAAATCATAATATTGTAATTATTTCAATTGAGGGAATTTCACATATTTTTTTTGTTGTTGTATTTAATTGGAATTACAAATGTTTATTTTATTACAGTCATTAAGAAATTATGAATAGTTTGATTGATTTTTAATTACAGGCGTGTCTTTATAAATTTAAGCGCATTTAACACTTTAAAAGCAATGAAGTTGCCAGCAATAAATTATTTGATAGTATTGTTTTTTTTTGTAGTTCAGTACCATTACGAAAATAGTTACTTCAGTGAATTAAAACTAACATCTATTGTTTGTACAGCGTGTTTTTTTAGAGGTTCAAAACTTTGAGTTGGCAACACTGCTTTATCTGACAACCCATTTAACAGCTGATAGTAGCTTTTTGTTGAGTTTGGTTTGACATTTCATTATGGATAGACTTACACCAGAGCAACGCTTGCAAATTGTTGAAAGTTTTTATCAAAATAATGGTTCCGTTCGTCAAACTTATTCAAAATTCAAAGTTGAAGCAAATTTTTGATTGAATAGGTACGTAATTAAGCAAAATTGTCGCATTTGCAGTGAGGATAATCCACAAGCTTTTGTCGAAACACCATTACATCCACAGAAAATTACTGTCACTTGTCTACGTCAATAAACCAGAGACAATTCAACATCTGAACATCAACATTCGAAGAGTTATTGGCGAAATACGGCCGCAAGTGCTGCGGAAAGTTTGTGAAAATTGGTGTTCCAGATTGGCCACATGGCCGAAATCATATTTAAACATTAATGTCATAAAATTTTCTATCCAATAAAGCCCGCTTGATTGACATTAAAAATATAGTTCTTTGTTTTATTATGATTTAAACTTGTGTAACTCTAAAAAAAACACCCTTTATAAAGTTACGCATATTTTGGATAAAAGCAACTTTTTTACGATTATACATAAATGAGTATATCGTATTCGATCATATTTTTCTTGTAATTTATAAATGCTTTGCCGAAATGAAACCTTAATTTTTTGTGACACAATATTTTTTATTATATGATAAATAAAAAGATCTAAAAAAAATTAACTAATCGTTACGACAAAATAATTATCATCATCATAATTTGTTTCTTGAAGACTGATAGGGCTAGAAGAATGTATTTTTTTGAAAAAATACTAAAAACTGCCTGTAAACTCCACAACTAATTATAAGTCTTTTTGTTAGAAAACTCATACTTGACTTAACTCAATTTGACTTACAATACGGATTTATTTTGTCTTTTTGGGTCCAAAAAATTGAAATAAGTTGGGTACAAAGCTATTTTCTAAAAAAAGCTTGTTTTAGCAATGGTATTATTTGATTGAAGCGTAGATTTAGTTTCTTTTTATTTTCTATAATATGAATTTACTTTTGTTAGCAATCTTCAAAATTGGCAACTTTTTAAATTAAAAATCAATCTAGTTCATCTTCATTGAATTGAAATCCATGTACTTGCATTGGCAGCACTGTCATCCTGCAGATGCATAAACACAATTGGCAGCACTGAGCAGTAAAAAGCTGCAGTGTATTACTGTAAGATTTTGATTTCTTAATTAAAAGTAAAATACTTCAACAGTGTGACCCCATTTTGAGCCATGTTGACAACTGCCAATTATTTTGATTTTTTTTCGGTTTTTATCAAATTTAACTTCATATGAAAAAAACACTATGAAAATTCATAGCGCTAAGAATTTTACTCATTGGTACGCAGCTGCAGTGCTGCCAATTTTTTGTGAAATCGACGTCTAGATGGCGCTAGCAAAAGTATCAGCTGTTTTGTTTTAGCGCTAAAAACAAAACATGAATGTGCTGCAAATTATTTTGATAGTAGAAACAATAACGCGTAGGCAAAATAGATGCAGAAATTTTACTAAGGAGCAGAAAACTGTCGTTGAGGGACCACGTGGGGATTCAACAGCGCAAACAATTTATTGAAACATCCGAGGACATGTCAAATTTTCCAAAAATGCTGCCGGATTCTGTATTGTGACTTCGAACTGCAAATTTTCCGCGAAGTGTATCATTGAATTACAATAATATATACTTACAGTATATATACTTCAAAATTCATATGTATCTAAATATAATACAAAATCTTCCACACTCAGCTCTGCGTTTTAAATATGAGTTTATCCACATACTCAGTTTTTCCTTGCCTGCTCTTGGCGTTTCATTTTTCCAACAATTTCGCAAGTAAGTACGCAATAATGGCATTATTTGCCAAATAAATACTAAGTTGGCGATTCATTTTTGCACTTTTTTTTTATTATTTTATATACCTGTAACCAATTTAAACAAACAGCTGGTTTTTATATTTACTTTTTGGCGCCATCTATTGTTAGTAGCGCCATCTACATGTCAGTTGCCCAGACATGGGCAGCACTGTTTGATCAAAAACTTTACCCATACAATTGATTTTTCGCACAAAATTAGAAGCACTTTTTTCTTTCACGACTGCTGAGCCTAAATATATGAGCAGGCTTAATTTAATTTTGCAAAATTTTGATTCTATTTAAGAAATGCATGTATTTTTATAATATGCAGTTTTCTTAGTTAGAAATCGCCAATCCAGCCTGCTGAGTCGAATCACGACAGATATCCATCAAAAGATTTTCGTTTTCATCGATTCTATTTTATATTTCGTAAACTCAGTACGCAGCAGCCACAAACGTTTGCAAACGCAAACTGCAGCTTAATTTGCTTTAAGATTGAAAAGTTTGGAACTAAAAATGAAATTTGGTATGTTTGTTGACATTTTGTTGTGGCTCTGCCAAATTTTTGCTATTTTCGAAAAATATTATATTTTAAGATTAGAGAATTTTATAATGTTTTACACATTTCTTACATTATAAAGTCATAAATCAAATATTTTCGACTTTATAAAAAATACCAAACGATTTATGTACGCCAAATGATTTAAAAGAAGCTTTTTGTTTATTGGCAGCCAATCCGATGAATAAAATTCCCTTCCAAGACATTTTCAACATACAATTGATATTGTAAAAAACACTTCAGTTGAGGAGTTGCGCAAAAACTAAACTGACAAAAGCGTGAACGCCCTTTTGTTCATTTTGTTGTCAACATACAATTGATATTTTTGAAAAAACACTCAAAAACTATGATTAGGGTATTCACGGCTGCTCTTCAGTTGAGGAGTTAAAAAGTTGCGCAAAAACTTAACCGACTAAAGCGTGAACGCCCTTTTGTACATTTTGTTGTTGCAAAAGTGCTCAAATTTTAAACACCTTAACTCGACAGCAGCCGTGAATACCCTAAATGTATTTAAAACAAAAGATGTGCAATGGACTATGGATAAAATAAGTGTTGAATGCATAGACAACAATCATAAAATTTTAAAGTTATGCAAAATGCATTTTTTATGTTAAAAACCCCCATTGTTTAATATTACTACCGATTTATATCTAATAACAAAACGAACAGTGGAAATTCCATTATTGCACGTTTGATATGAACAAAATTCAAGTTATTCTTGAATTCTACGGCAAAGTGTAACCTCTTTAAACACAATTTTATCTTAACTGCATCGGAAAAGTTTCCCAAGGTGTCATGTCAATTCCCTGCAGTTCTCGACTACAACTGAGGTCACCACAAAACGACAGTAACAAACTTTGATTCGCAGTTAACATCAAGTGCAGCTTTAAATAGTCTTTGGATTGCACAAGATGCTAACCAAAAAAACAAAAAAACATCAAAATAATGCCTCAAAACTGCATTACCAATGCAAATGCCCGGAGCAAACGCTCAGAAATAAACTTCAAGGTTGTTTGAATGACCAAAATTGTAAGCCACAAAAGACGTAAACGCTGCAAGAGCCAACAAAAAAAAAAAAAAACAAGACAAACGCTTTTGGCTAAATGAAAAACTTGAAAAAAAGCTACCAAAAAACATTGCACACCAAAATCTAGCTCAAATCCGCAGTTTGTTATTTGAAAGAGTCAAACGTCAGGCAGGAAATCCGAAAGGCAATGGAAAACTGCGCTGAGTTACTTGTCAGATGTGCCAGCGGCCATTGATGCTGTTAAAAGTATCTGTAAGATACTTTGCGCAACTAGACACATTTTGAAGAATTTATGGCTTCATTTAAGGCAGTTTTTAAATTTAATTAAACTTGTTTGTCTTTATTTTTTTTTTGTTTTTTTGTTGCTCTTGTGCTGATTGCAACATTCGTTAGAGCTTTTTGATTTTAACTATTAAATTCTAATTAACATAAACAAAACTGTTGGTCAGAAATGTCTACTAATCACTTTCACTGCAACCAACAAATTTAAGAAAACAAAACCGAAAAGAAATTTCGCTTTCATTTGGTCATCATAAAGCTCTGAGACTGTATCGGCTGTTTTTTGTTATTGTCTCAAATGTATCTGATGTGAAATCAATTATGACTTATTAACAAATTAGCTACTTAGTGCTGAAGTCACTCGTCTAACTGACAGACACAAAAGTTTGCTGCCAAGCCTATGAATACTCTAAAATATCTTTTTATGACGTTTTTCAAGTAATTTTCCACTTGCATCATCAAATTCCAAATCTCTTATCTTTTTCACATTAGCATAATGCTGATTTGATTTGACAGCTTTGATATGTAAGATACTTAAGTTTTTGGTCATATGCCAACAAATTATTTGAGATAAAATAGTTTTGTTTGCCTTTTAAGCAAATAGTTTCTATACTAAATCAAATATTTGAATTTTGTGTTTTATTTAAGACTTTCTTCGTGCTCCAATTTGAGTAATTAAGACATATTTGGCATTAGTGAAATTTTATAGATTAAAGCTATAAATCTAACACATAACTCATACTTTATAAATGCGAAATCGAATTTGGTTGTGAAATTTTAATGTTAAGATTCCTTTTAAGGCTCAGCTTTCTACAACTTAAAATGCATAATACTTTAGGGCATACTAAGATTATTTTAACGATTTTTAGAAGATGTTCATGATTTGCCGCGATGACTTTGAAGATGATGGAATACACGGCTGTAGCAAAAGATGAAAATAATTGAATACAAAACTTTTAAAAGTAATTCAGGGGAAAATAGAACGTAGAACGTAATAGCGAGCTGTGAAGACTTTCAAGATGATGGACAACGCCACTGCAGCAAAAGACGATAATACTAGAATAAAAAACTTTTAAAAGAAGTAAATTTAAAAATAGAACTTAAATTATTTTGGCACATAAAAAAAAACTAGGGCTAAAGATTTTTAATTGAAGTTCGTGGCAAGCCGCGAAGACTTTCAAGATGATGGGAGACGGCACTGTAACAAAAGATGATAATATTAGAATAGAAAACTTTTAAAAAAATTTCAGGGAGCAATAGAACTTATTTTGGTACAGAAAAAAACTAGGGCTAAAGATTTTTAAAAGAAGTTTATGGTAAGCCGCGAATACTTTCAAGATTATGGAAGACGCCACTGTAACAAAAGATGATAATATTAGAATAGAAAACTTTTAAAAGAATTTCAGGGAGCAATAGAACGTAAATTATTTTGGCACATAAAAAAAACTAGGGCTTAAGATTTTTAACAGAAGTTCATGGCAAGCCGCGAAGACTTTCAAAATGATGAGACACGCCACTGTAGCAAAGGATGATAATACTTGAAAAGAAAAACTTTTGAAAGAAGCTCAGGGTGAAAGAGAACGTAAATTATTTTGAAACATAAAAAAAACTAGGGCTAAAGAGTTTTAATAAAAGTTCAAGGAAAGCCGCGAAGACTTTCAAGATGATGGGAGACGCCACTGTAGCAAAAGATGATAATACTTGAAAAGAAAAAATTTTAAAAGAAGTTCAGGGAGCAATATACCTCATTTTGGTACAGAAAAGAACTGGGGCTAAAGTTTTTTAAATAAAGTTTATGGCAAGCCGCGAAGACTCTCAAGATGATGGCAGACGCCACTTAAGCAAAAAATGATAATACTTGAAAATAAAACCTTTAAAAAGAAGCCCAGGGAGAAATAGAATGTATATTATTTTGAAACAAAAAAAACAAGGGCTAAAGATTTTTAATAGAAGTTCAAGGCAAGCCGCGAAGATTTTCAAGATGATGGGAGGCGCCACTGTAGCAAAAACTGATAAAACTTGAAAAGAAAAACTTTTAAAGGAAGTTAAGGGAGCACTAGAACTTATTTTGGAACAGAAAAAAATTAGGGCTACAGCTTTTTAAAAAAAGTTTATGGCAAGCCGCGAAGACTCTCAAGATGATGGGGGACGCCACTATAGCAAAAGATGAAAACACTTAAAAAGAAAAACTTTTAAAAGAAGCTCAGGGAGAAATAAAACTTATATTATTTTGAAACCTAAAAAAAAAACTAGGGCTAAAGATTTGTAATAGAGGTTCAAGGGAAGCCGCGAAAACTGATGATGAAGATGATGGGAGACGCCACTGTAGCAAAAGATGATAACATTTTTCATCCCTTAGGGCGAAAAGGAATATTAAAAATTATATGTTAAAAATGTTGTTAAATTACAATTAAATTTTTTGTAAGACTAAGGGCTTTAACAACAAGTTCATGAGAATTCGCGAAGACTTTGAAGATGATACAGCTCTGTAGCAAAAGATGTTTAATGTTTAACATTTACTACCCAAATGGGCAAAAAATACATTTTTTTAATTAGTAATTTTTACTATTACAATGCCTAAAAATACAATCAAATGTACATCGTGAGGACACGAAATTGCAAATTACGCATTGCGCATCACCATTCATGTTCTCAATAAAAAAATATTTCTCCCACTCTTTATTAAACATTTTTCGCTTAGCTAAAATCAAAACGTTGCTCAGCGTAATTCAACTTTGTCAATTGACTACCCATAAGCAATTGATATTGTTTTCTCTGCTGTAGTGGCAGTAAAGCAGAGCAACAAGAGCCGAAGCCACGCACCATCAACTTCGTGTCTGTTGCTTACCAACGTCAGCGTCGCAATACGTCACACATGCATGCGTTTTGTGTATAACACATGACGTGTGTCGACGTCGCTAATCCCTATGCACGCGTGCATAGGCCGTGCCGACCACTGCATTAAAGTTAAAAAATAATGTCAAAATAGAATTCAATTTTTTTTTACAAAAAAACTAAGACTAAGTGCTTTTAAAAGAAGATCATTAAATCCGCGGAGACTTTGAATATGATGGCACACACCATTGTATCAAAAGATGCTTCAAATTTTTCACTTAATGAGCGAAAAAATAGTTTAAAATGGTATTTTTTAAAATTAAATAGTTCTTTTAGAAACAAATGCACAGCCTTAAGGTTTATGGATACCGCAAAAATTTGGAAAATGATGGAAGACAGCTCTGTGTTAAAAATTTACTAGTCATCATCATGCAGAACGAAAGTCCCGCAATTTTCCAAGTTTTTCCCCACTCCCACTTTGTCGAAAAATATGTAACAAACTCGTATATATAACCATTTAAGCCACTATTACATAATAAAGTCTTTAAAAATCGATTTGCTTAATTCACTTGTTGCCGCCTAAAACAATACCAAAAACAACGTTAACAGCGAAAAAAAAAACTCTGTATTTACGTGTCTTCCAGACAAATGGTGCTAATTTATAAACATTTTTATGAGCATTTTCCTACACTTGATGGCGATAATATCTAACAAGCAGCATTAAGTTTGACCAAGTTTCTTTTCTTACTGGCTGCCTCTTCTATTTCTGCTACTTCTTCTTCTTTATCATCTCTTTTTGTGGATGTCTTTTGTTTTAGTGCGATACAAACAGATTGTTAAATAACATTTGCTATTGTTGTTGTTGTTGTTGTTTCTATTGTTGTTATTGTTGTAGTTACTTGTGCTTACAATTGTTTTATTTGCTTTTGGCGTCAGCTTGGCATAATCCCTCCACCATTTTAAATATTTTTAGTACAATATACTCTTTGATTGAAAGGGTGTATTATATTAAAGTGAAAGAATGCTACAAAGAGAAGAAAGCAATTGCGATACCATTAAGTGTACACCCAAATGATCAGTATGAATAGATAAGTCTATAAGAACAAGGGACACCATATTTTTACCAAAAAAGGAGCTGGGTGTGTATGAAATTTTAGTTGGGAAGGGTATAGATTTTGCATCTTTATTATACAA
This sequence comes from Chymomyza costata, assembly GCA_018150985.1. Classification (NCBI taxonomy): domain Eukaryota; kingdom Metazoa; phylum Arthropoda; class Insecta; order Diptera; family Drosophilidae; genus Chymomyza; species Chymomyza costata. Next base: position 34,041 of record JAECWU010000136.1, on the reverse strand, counting down.
ATTGTGGCCGTCGGTAGCGCAGTGGTAGCTTACTCGCTTTAAAACCGAAAATCGGTGGTTCGAGTCCCCGCAGTAGCACAGGTACATTTGCCTAGCACTGGCATCGCTAGCTCAAAGACGCTATTTGCCAAAGAAAATTTCTATTAATTCAAGACACCGCCGTTCGGATTCGGCTATAAACTGTAAGGCTCTGTTCTCTTTGACCAATTATTAATAGAGATCCCCATGCCCCGCCCAGGGGCGACTGACAAAAATTGTCAGTCAGGGAATTATTATTATTATACAAATTAATCAAATTGAATAATCAGTTATAGGAATTTATATCCTATATCCAATATCCTACTTCGAAATTCGAGATTATGAGCATAATGAGTATAATTCTTATAAAAATAACTTTGCGGGCCTTTTGCCCACGGAAGCCTTCCTTATCATCAATCGATTGAGAGATATAGATATATAGAGATATAGTAGGTATAGAGATATAGAGATATAGAGATATAGAGATATAGATATACAGAGATATAGAGATATAGATATATAGAGATATAGAGGTATAGAGATATAGAGATATAGAGATATAGAGATATAGAGATATAGAGATATAGAGATATAGAGATATAGAGATATAGAGATATAGAGATATAGAGATATAGAGATATAGAGATATAGAAATATAGAGATGTAGAGATATAGAGTTATAGAGATAAAGAGATATAGAGATATTGAGAAGAATTTATGTTAAGAATATTCGGATTCACTAAACTTTATATTTCACTTCTAAGAAAATTGAAAAAATTTAACTTTTCGAATTGTCGGTCAAAGACTAAGCTTATAAAAGTTGTTTCCTTTGGAGATAGTTTTCCAATGCACAATTTGTTGATTTTCTGAAGAAGTCTTTTTATATTTAATGTATCTGGTACAGTCAGAAAAGAGACGACAGTTAGAATTCTTTAAAGCAAGATTCACTATAGAATTTATAGGAATATTATGTCCATGTAATAGTCTCTATCTTAGCTTTATGACAGACATTACAAACTTTGCTCTTTGATAGCAATTCTTAAAATCGTGCCAGGTACTTTTAAACTAAGATTTTAGTTTCTGTCTACAAAAAAAAGCAGCACTCTTATTTAGAATTTTTCCTTTCAATATTCGAAATCTCACTCAGGGCGAAATGCTTGCTTAAAAGCGCGAAATTCTTCAATTTTTTCTCAGTGTATTTAAAAGTTATATTGACTCTTTCTCATCTTGCAATCATCTCATCATCTCTTAAAATAACGAAAACAAATTTATCGCCGATATCAACTTTTCTGCAGTGTATTCCATAGTCGTTGCGATTTAAATACTTCTTGATAGCCTCTTCGGCTTTCATCTGTCCGACTTGACGCCCATTTTGGTCTTGTGTAGGTGTCTTTGCTGTGGTTTGCGCTTAAGGCATTTTTTCGGGGTGGCTTTTGGATGGTAACCAGCAAAATTTCAACTAATTACACAATTTTATGTAAATTTCTCTTTTTTTTTCTCCATTGTAGTTGGTGTTGTGCATTCTTTTGTGCGGCCACAAATTAATTACTTAGTTGGTTTCTTATCTGGCCCAAAACTATTTTGTAGGCAATTAAAATGCCTTTAAGTTAACATAGTTTGTTTGTGTTTCGTTGGTTTTTGTATATTTTTGCAAGTTGCAACCATTTGTCGATATTTTGTCGAAACATTGACGAAAAAAAAAGTGAAAGGGAATTGCCAAATCCGCAGTTTGACCAAGAGTCAAAAAGAAAAACAACAACAAGAAACTGAAACATCAAAAGCTTAATATGCACATTTTATGATATGCATGTGTTTGTGTGTATCTGTGTGTATGGATGATGATAATGATGATGATGTTGCTGATAATGCTTAGAGACTTGGTCAATAAAAGCAATTCCAACCAATTCTGCTTACATTTCGACTCATGTTGTTAGAAATCTATAGAAGCTATGCTTCCAAAGGGGACTCTGGGATTACAGATATATGCATATGTTATATATCGAATTCTGTTTGTTGGATACATTTAGCAATCATTTTATTGCTGACATTCGCAATTTCAACTAAAGGCGCAATGACGATGATAAGTTCATTTAGTTTGTGTTTATTCAATCCCAAAAGACACGTCGTGAGCAGGCCATTAAAAATTTTGCTTGAGTTAAAGTTTAATGGCTTAATTTCATATATGAGCAAATAATTATGGGAGTGTAGTGAAGCAGTTAATAATCAAAAGTTGCCAATTTGCAAAAAGTCAAGCAATAATGGATTCTGAAAGCCTAACTAAAAATTTAATAGCTCTTATATAGTTTTTTAAAGCTAATGAACAATAACTACTCATCAATTGGGTTTGTAGACTTGATGTTTATGGACTTTATGTAACTTTGTAAGCTTATTAAACAAAAATAAACTTACTTTTTAAATTTGTACACTGGGCTTAGGAAATCTTTCTGGAAATCGAAAGTATTCGTTAAAAAAAGGTGGAAAGTATGATTGTTGGCTATTTTTAAAAAATTCAAAATTACCAAAACCAAATCGCCAATTGCTCGTCCTGGTCGAAGTATTCGTTAAACAGCCGCTCCTATCTGTGCATTCAAAACATCTCCAAGGATTTCTTTCGCCACCTTTTATACCTGAGAGTACAGTTTTTTACGCAATTTTTGATTTACTCTCGTTTTTACATTTTCAAATTAGTTAAAGAAGTCAGTTTTATTTTATTCACATAAAAATGAGGAAACTCCCAAGAGTTCGTGCTCCGGAAAACAAAATCTAACAATTTTATTCTGAAACCACATGTTTGGTGCTTCCAATTTCTCCAAAATGAATTGTTGATTTGGTTTGAAACCGTATGAGCTGTTGCAAGGGGAACTTAAACTAGTTTCAAAAGTGTTAACTGAAATAATTTTTTAAGTACCCTTTTTTATTTTCAGATTGAAGTTATATATTTATTAAAAAATTATAAGTTTTTTTCAAAAACCAATTTTTATATGGTTAATGTCTTGAATAAAAAAAAAGTTCAGATCTTGGTTAAATGGTTCATGTCTTGCATAAAATAATTTTTCCTTTTAAATAAGAGTAGTCGTTGCTGATTTCCCTCGAAAGATGGAGAGCTGTGCTAACAAAGAGTAAGGAAAATATGAGTAGATGGCGACAGCAAAAAATGTGGAATTGAAAGCACGCAAAAACGAATCCGCATAAAACGTTCGTTTTCGTTTTTTTGTTTTCCGGAGCACTGCGGTTATTAAGGTTTGTAAGTTTCTTGTAAAAAGTTAAATCGTAAGAGCTTCAAACCCCTGGTATTATCTATTTTTTTTCTTAAATAAATAAAATTTTATTTTATTTTTATGTACCTATATAATTTAATTTATAAAAAAACTTCTAAATATTTCATAGGACTTAATTTTTCACTCAATAATTTGTACTTAAAAGATGCTGAAATATACATTTAAGGTATTTTTAGATTTACCTTAGATTTATATTTTTTTTAAATTCAGATCAAGTTTCCGAGTGTAATTTAAATGCATGAAAATTAAGAGATACGCAGTTCGAAGATATACTTTTAATTACTGGTCAATGAAATGGCGATTTTGTATAAATACTTACTTTAGGCGTGCCTTTCAAAAATTGGTCTATTATAGGCCCCTAAAACAAAAACGGCAGCTTATTTTGCTACCACAAACGTTTCTAGAAACGAAATGTGCCATTTATCGAAATCTTGTTACGGCAATTTGGTTTGATGTAAAACGGTCACATTAATGAGCTGTATTTTGTTGAAATAAATAAATAAATAAAACAAATGCAAAACATATATTTCTTGTATTATTTTGTGTAAACAATTTGCTTTTAAAGTTTGGATGAAGAAATTAGAGAGGAGGAAAGACGTAGGATAAGGAAAAGTGGCTGGGCGAATAATTATTAAATACATAGGAGATGTATATTGTTAAAGTAAATTAATATTAAGAGATACGCCATCCTTTGAAAACGACGTGCAACCATTTTGTCTACCTACCATAATTATTTGCTTCCAAATTTAGCAATTGCTGCACATTAGCTTTGTTTTTAGTGGCAAAGCAGAGCAGCTACGGCTGGCGCCATCTTGCGTCATTGCTGGCGCCATCTTGCGTAAACTGCATTTTTGTTTATTGATTTAAAGAATGGACAGCACTGTAGCTACTTTTTTCTACACGAAGTTTAAATTTATTTGGACGCATTTTTCTTGTCTGCGTATACAGGAATAATAGGAATAAATTGTGCACTTATAGCTTTTTTTAAATAAGTGAAGTAGGGTATGAAAATTCATTTAATTTATTTGCAAAAACTAAGATTCGAAAATTTATAAAACTAAAGAAGAATAGTCAACTGGCTGGGCAATTATTATTTTTTTCTAGTGCGGACTTATTTCTCACTTTCTAGTTCTGTGGAATTCTGTTGTTTATAGTGGCACCTCCAAAATATTATTTAAGAATGCATCTACATTCAGTAGTCCCAAAGACAGTAGGGTGGATGACCCATTGAATTCTCGGTTTTTCAAGCTTTAACATTTTTTAAACTAGCATCCAAATAGTGTAATCCAAGAGATATGGGAGCTCATAAATGTTAGATACAGTTCGGTTCTGAAAAATATTAACTATTTATTTATCTGTATTCTGTAAATTATTATTTTTTCTCAAACTAACAATTTCTCTGTTAATGGCTATACATAATCAGGAGCAAGTATTCTCAAAATCATTCTAGACATTTTAAACTAAATAATTTCTATCTACGCAAAATGTTTTTTAACATAAGAATTTTCCTCAAAAGAAAAAAAAAAAACATTGCTTTTAGACAGAAGTAAGTACTTTTTACTTATTTTTAATTTGTATCAATTTTTTATTTATAGGGCATTGATTTTTTCTCTCAGTGTATCTCAGTATTTTTTGAGAAATAATAAAATTCATTGAAAAAAATTTGTGGAATTTTTATGTTCTATCGTTTTTGTAAAGATACAGTTTTTTTATATGCCTTAAGTTGAAGCACTTTTATTTTATAGAATGCCGAATTAGAAATGCACCGAAGTTATTAAAATTATTTTAAGTTATTGATTTAATTTTATTAATTTGAAAAGGGTATAGCAACGTTTAGTTCGTTAAAAAGTTAAGAAAAGAATTCTGTAAAAATTTCTTTGAACTTTGAAAGCAAGAAAATACAATAAATAACTTCCTCAAATTCTTAACCCAAAACTTCAATTCAAATACACACTTTAAAAATGTTAATTGCAAAATCTCAAAAAAAACCAAAAAATCGCCAGTTCTCAGCTTGCATAATATGTAGACTGCCCACGGTGGAAGTTTGTAAAGTTGTTGAGATACAAAACAATTAAGGCACTAATCAAAAATTACAGCAACACAAATTAAAGTGGCATAAAGATTTGTTAGTTTTGCCTAAAGTTAATTGAAACCGATGCAAATAAGGCAAAGGCAAAAGTGCCAATGGGGACGGATACAGATACAAACACACACACACACACACGCACAAGCTGCGGCCACACTGCAGATACATTTGTATCTTGTAGCTTGACACCTAAGCCACAGCTGTCTTGGAGCTGGCGGCTGCAACCCACGCGATACTGCAGCTATGACATTATGCAGGTAGCTCTTTTATGGGATGCTTAATTTGACACACTCTGACACTTTTTACGAGACAACAAAGATTTATTATATCATTAGACAGTTTGCAGCTACTTGAGAGCTAAGTTTTAACGAGCACTTGTAGTTGGTAAATAAAAGCATTTGGGATAGCGCTATATATAATGTAGTATATGGTAGTTGTTTTGTGGGTCAGTTGGTTTTACAATTTGGGTTAGTGAAATTCACATAGTTACTAGATCAGCTCAACTTAGCTGCGTCAACTTTGAGATACTTTAATGAAATGCAGCATTTTTTTTAACTCATCACTAGCTTGACAAGGTCAGCTGGGATTTATTTTGTAAACACAGTTCCCATATATCTTTCCTTATAAAAACACACGAAAAATATTGTTTTTGGGGCCAACAAATTGAACAAAGGCGTTGACACAAAAGTACAATTCAAAAGTCTTCAATATCTTTGAATTGCATTAGAGTGGCTCAATTCAATTGACAGCCCATGAAAATGAGTAGACAAACATTCAATTGAATGACTTTGAACTAAAATATACAAAAAAAATACAAAATAAATAGATAAAAATATGGGCTTGTTATAGTTGAATTGAGTTTTTGTTTTGATTTCAGCGAAAATTGCAAATACTTTAAAAATTGCATAAAATATGATGAAAGGCCTTAAAATAACTCACAAAAGCTTTAATTTGATGCGCGTGAAAATATTTAAAGTGTTGTGGGCGTGCCTTCAAAAAATTTCACAACACTTATTAACTTATGCAATATAATTTGCGTAAAATGGGAAATGGCAAGAAAAAAACAAGAGTTTGAATTGATTGGGCTATGATTGTTTAATGGTTTGAATTGGCTTTAAAAACATGACAAGGCTTAAAAAACAGGTCACGTTTCAGAGACCAATCATACGTACAGGCGATTTCCTTGGTACAACAGCTGAATTCCTTAAATAGATAACTTGCTCTAAAATCTTTTAAACAGCTTAGAGATGCTTTGAACTTAGCAAAAGCTTAGATTTATCAAATCATTATTAGGACTCTGAAGACACGTCTTTTTGATCATATTCTGTTTAAAGATGATCTAAGCTTGGCAGTATTGAATATATTTAAAAACATTTAGAACCCACTTTGTTAGACACTGAAGACACGTCTTTTGTACTCAGTTTAGAGATGAGCAATAGCGAATTTTTATTTGCCCAAACGAAGACGTATCTTTGTATCCTTATTAATACTCCGTTTTCAGATGATTTAAACTAAGATATAATATATGTTTCTGAAACTAGAAGAAGAAGACACACCCTTACATACTTATTTGTTCTTAGTTAAGAGATGATGTAAACTTGGGATTTTATGTTAAACCATTTATAAGACACTTTGTTATAAGCAGAAGACGCGTCTTTAAATCCTTATTGGTAATCAGTCTAGAGATAATGCAAACTTGCAAACATCGTGTCTTTATGAAAGCATTTATAACATACTTTTTGATAAGCTGAAGACGCGTCTTTACATACTTATAGTACTCAAAATAGAGATAATGAAAACTTTAACACAGCTCATCTTTATGAAACCATTTATAAAATTATTTTTCAAAAGCTGAAGACGCGTCTTTATATACTCAGAGGTACTTAGTGTGCAGTTGATTTAAAGCATATTTTAATAAATTCATCTTTAAGACACTTTTTAATAAGCTGAATACGCGCCTTCATATTCTTATAGGTATTCAGTTAGGAGATGATGAAAACTTAGTTACAGCATATTTTTATTAATTTATCTTTGAGGCACTTTGTTATAAGCTGAAGACGCGTCTTTGCACCATTTTAGGTAATCGCTTAAGAGATGATGTATACTTGGAAATATCGTGTCTTTATAAAACCATTTATAAGATAATTTTTATAAGCTGAAGACGCGTCGTTATATACTTATTGGTACTCAATATAGAGATGATGTAAACTTGGACAGAGCAGCTCATCTTTATGAAACTATTTATAAAATTCGTTTTCATAAGCTGAAGACGCGTCTTAATATCCCTATAGGTACTCAGTTTAATGCAGCACTTTGCTATAAGTTAAAGACGCGTCTTTACACCCTTATTGGTACACAGTTTAGAGATATTGAAACACTTTGAAACATATTGAAGACTTTGAAACAGCGTTTTTTTCTCAAACCAATTGTAAGCCGCTTGCTAATTTATCATAAGCTGAAGACACGTCTTTATATCCTTAGATTTACTCAGTTTTGAGATGATGTAAACGTAAGAATAGCTTAGCTTTGTTAAACCATTTAAAAGATACTTTTTTATAAGCTGAAGACGCAGCTTTAAGTACTTAAACGTACTCAGTTTGAAGATGATGTAAACCTAGCAACATATGCAGATATAGATGATTTGACAAAATAAGCAACTTAAGACGAAGCTCCATGAATTTTGTAAAAGTTTCTGTCATTAAAATAGAGCTATAACAAAAAGCTAGTCCGAAGGTGTTAAAATAATAAGTTGAATGCCACTTCCTTAAGCACCCAAGCATAATTTTAAACAAGTTATAACTACAAATAGCTTCATTTCAATTTCAACGCACTTTCAATCTCTAAGCCATAAAACAAACAAAACTAACTTCAAAAAATATCATAATAAAATCCATATATAGAGATACATAAGTACGTGTAATTATCAGACACAAATGGCGTGACTTCAATGCATAAAATGTGGTTAAAAAATATATTTTTAAAAATAAATTTAAATAGATATAAAAATTAACTGCAATTTAACTTTCCAATTCAATAAATTTGGCCGCACGTAAAGCTTTGCGTGCCTTGCTCACTGGCTGCCTCTTCTGTTCCAAGTATCTGTCTGAGTATGCGAGTATCTGCAAGTTGTATCTGTATCTTTGTATCTTTAGCAACTGCACAGCTGTTGGTGCTTAGGTGGTTGCGGCTGACGAATTGCTCAGAGATAAAATAAAACAAAAAATCGCCCACTTGAAGACTACTCAGGATTTATTTGCTTAACTCTGTTGATAGATGATAGTTGCTTGGTATTACGATAAAAGATTTAGTGCTGGTCGTGAGATGACATCATAATATATGGCTCACTATGCATTTTTATAAAGTTTATTTCAAAACTAAAGCTGTGCCATTATGACATAATATTAAATTTGTTTAATAACATCTCTTATTAAGAAATTAAAGGTCTAAATTATAAATGGTGTGTAGCCAGAGCAACACAGGCCTATATCTCACTTTTTTACTCAGGCTTACTAGATTTGAGTTCGCTAAGGAATTGTTAACCATTAGATGAAAGCAATATTGCGGTTAGTGTTGGAAAGTAGCTCAAAAGATTTCATAATAAAAAAGACTATTAAATCCGTTTCTTAATTTTAGATGTGAATCTTGATATTGAAAGCTTTACTATCGAAAAGACTGTCAGATGATCGCGTCATATTCGAAAGTGACAAGTAACGCGTCTTAAATCTGCGATAAATTCAATTTGAAAATGAAAAAACTTATAACAAACTTTTAGAACTGGAAGTTTAAGTAGTACGAAAATATCCAAAAATAATTTCCTTTTGTAAGATTTTTAATAAAACATAACATGCTTGCTAAATCTCAAAGATGACGCGACAAGAAGAATAGGTTCTCTTGAAGAATAACCAATAAATAGTGTTACATTTTTAATGAAGATGATTTCTTCAGCAACTTTTCTTTGAAAACTCATTTGCAACTAGAAACAGAAAGATTTTAACCATTAATATTAAAAAAATAAGAATTTTGTAGAAACGTGAATAAATATAACTCAAATCTTCTGGTCGGTTTTTGCAACATATAAACGAACATTTTTACATCTTTGAATATATGTCTTAAATCATGAAAACTTTTCTTAAAAGAAAGAATTTTCGAAAGTATTTTTTTAAAAGTGAGTATGTTAGTTTGGATTTCTCTAATCTTCTTATAAGTCCACTGCTTAAGTCCGAGTATGCCTAAAAAAAAATTTGTTTACTTGTTTTAAAAAAACGAGTATTTGTAAAAACGCGAATTTGGATATCTGAAATCCTCTAATCAGTTTTATACGACAAGTAAGCGAAAAAAATTGCATCTGTTCGTAAATATATACCATTAGTCCGGGTATTTCTTTAAAAATGAGTATTTGAGTATATCAAATCATCTGATCAGTTTAATGCAATGTGTAACTGCGTAAGATGACAGCTGTGAATATGTCACATTTCAGGATATATCTTCCAAAAACAAAGATTTCTTTTTAAAAAAGAGAGTATTTCCAAAAAAAGGGTGCGGCTTTCTCAAATCTTTCAATTACTTGTATACGAAATGTAACTGAAAAGATGTTCATCTGTTCTTAAATATATGTTTTAGGTCTGAGTAGTATGTCTTAAAAAAAATAAAGTTTTTCGCAATTCTTTTAAAAAAACAAGACTGTAAAAACGTAAATTTGGCTTTTTGACATATTACCGAGTATTTCTTAAAGATAAATTTGTCAATTAGAATCGGCTTTTTAATAACAACTGAATTAGAAGATTTTTGATTGAAACTAAATACGAGGGTTTTTTGGTATAAAAATTAATTTAATCAGCAAAGAATCCATATGTCATTTATAACGCAGAGCCTGTTAAAATAAAGCAAAAACTTCAACAACTTAGTTTTTTCTCATTTCTTCTGTAACTCTGTCTATAAAACTTTAAATTCTCAATTTTACCTGGGATCGAATACCAATGCAGTAGCTTCACATTAGACCATGTTCGTTTGGTATTATTTTTTGTATTTATATTTAAATTTCGTTTTGGGCACAACGTTTATTTAAAAAATAAATTATTATATTAATAATAATAAAAAAAATAAAATATATATAATAATTATATTATATATATATATTATATTATATATAAATAATTATATTAATAAATATATATTAATTATATTATATTATATTAATTTTTTTTTTTTTTTTTTTTTTTTTTTTTTTTTTTTTTTTTTTTTTTTTTTTTTTTTTTTTTTTTTTTTTTTTTTTTTTTTTTTTTTTTTTTTTTTTTTTTTTTTTTTTTTTTTTTTTTTTTTTTTTTTTTTTTTTTTTTTTTTTTTTTTTTTTTTTTTTTTTTTTTTTTTTTTTTTTTTTTTTTTTTTTTTTTTTTTTTTTTTTTTTTTTTTTTTTTTGGCACAACTTTTTTTTTCAAAAATGCGACTTAAATACAAATATCCGATTTTAAATGCAAATAATCGTTTTAGAGCAAATTACCTTTTTTTTAATGCAAAATTTTGTGTGTACAACATATTTTTATGCAAATGCTCTTTATTTTTATGCAAATGGTATTATTGAATATAAACATCTTAAATGAGTTCCATAATAACCAGCACTAAGTATGAATACCTGTAAAAATATCAAATCTATCTAAAGTTGAAAAAACTACTTTTCGTATTGGACCCAACAGAATTGCAAACATATTTCATATTCAATTTGTCAGAAACATAAATTGTTATGAAATAATAGCCAAATTTGCTCACACAATTTAATATTTGTCTAAAAAGACATTTTAAACCAATTCCCAGCATAAACACAATGTCTAGACTTGTCTTGCCACAAACCACCTTTCACTTATATGACAAAAGCTTAACCAAGCATTTTATTTTTGATTCTAAAATTTATAAACCTCAATTCCAAACCGACAAAGTTAAGGTGACTAACCGCTGAACAATGGTCAACCGGAGACAGTAAGGGGCGGTCTGTCAGGCGATGACAGGGCCCAAGCTTTGGTTATAATCTGCTCAGGTAATTGCTTAAAACTGTCACGAACTGAACATGCAACAGTTCAGCGACTCCCCGTTGCAGTGGCAGCTGACTTTTGTGTGCAATTCAATTCATTTACCATTTAAGTAGCAGTAATTGCTTTAAATGCAAAAAAATAGGTGACGCCAGTGTGACCATATTTGGCGTAGGTTGAGGCGACAAGAAGTTTGCGTGACCAAAAATGGCATTCTGTCAAAGCAGTTGAGGACTTGGGTTAGACGCTATCAACATAACTCAATTGTCTCCACAGACAATAATTGGCATGATGAGTGTTAAGATAGAATAGTCAAAATTTGTAATAACATTTTCAAAAATACCAAAAATTGCAATGAATGCGAAAACTCTCTGCGCACTGCTAACCCATAAATTAGAAATTCCAACAGTAACAATAGTTGTTTTCATTTCCACTAAAAACAATGGCATGCAATTTGACAAATGATATAGAGACCGTAGACCAGAGACCATGAGAGGCGGGGTGATAGTCGGAGTGGGCGATAGTGCAGTGCGGTTTGGTCTAAAAATGCAGTTGCATGTCTGTAAGTACATAAGGTAATGCATATATACACAGTGGTATATATACCGCATAAAAACTGTGCTTTCAATGTATAATTAATGCATTAACTGAAGTTTGAAATGAAGTCAAGCTGTTGTTGTAAGTGTTGATGAATGCTGAAGGAAAAGTAACATTTTTTTGTAGCAATTACAAATGGAATTAGCAAATGTGAATAATAAGTGTTGTAAAGGAGCAGCAGAGTATTAAGCAAGGTAGAATAGGCAAGCAAAGGCTGAAAAAGGAACGTATGAGTTAACTTTGAGTTTTTTAGATAAACGTTAACATTTTTTGTTTACTCAGATATTATATAGGGCAATGTGTATTATGTTAAAAAGTGTTGTAAAGGAACCGAAGCGTATCAAGCAAGGTAGAAGAGGAAAGTAAAGATTGAAAAAGGAAACGTATGAGCTGATACTTTGAGTTTTGTAAATAAACATAGTAATTCTTTTATTAACATTTTTATTAACATTTTTTAAATACTAAGAAATTATGTAGGGCAATAATAAGTGTTGTAAAGTAGCAGCAGAGTAATAAGCAAAGTAGAATAGGCAAACAAAGATGGAGAGAGAGAGGAAACGGTATGAGTTGATACTTTTTTTTAGGTAAACGCAATTATTTTATTAGCATTTTTTAAGTAACTACAAACTACAATTGGTAATGTGTATGATGATAAAAAGTGTTGTAAAGTCATTGACGAGTAAGAAGGACGGTAGCATAGGCAAGCAAAGATTGAGAAAGGAAACGAGTTAGGTGTTTGATTTCGTTTGTTTTTAGATAAACTTAATCAACTTATTGATATTTTATTAGAATTTAAGTAATTTTAAGTAACTATACATTACATTCGGCAATGTGTATTACGTGAATAAGTGTTGTAAAGTGAAAGAAGAGCAATAGGGAAGGTAAATGGTCATCAGTCTTGTGGTTTGAAGCCCGTGTTATTCGCGAGATACCACCGATCATGCTCCAACGCGTCATCGAATATTGGAACCTCCACATGGACGAGCTACGGCATAGTTGCGGCCAACATTCGAAAGGGATTATCTTTAAAAAGTGAATGGCAAGAATGGTTCTTTCTATTCATAATAAAGATTTTCCGATTCATTTGAAATTTCTGTGTTTTTTTGCATTTAAAAAAAAAAAATCTCACGATTGTTGACCCTTTAGAATAGGCAAGCAGGGAATTGTAAAGTAAACGTAGGGGAATTTATTGCACACAAAAAAGGGTCGTGATCTGTGAACAATCATATATTTTCTTATTTATTTCGAATCCGCTTTTAGAATTGGCCCATTTGGTCTACTTATCTCTGTACTAACCTCAAAAAACGCTACTAACTAAGGTTCTTCGCAGGTCATCTAAGAAGCCCAACGTGCAGAAAACTTTTTGACCTCGATTTTTTGTTCAGCGACCCCAAAAATGTATAAAAAATCATCATTAGGACATGAAAAAGATTTTTTATGGATAGTTTTGAGGTTATGGTTAGATTTTTAGGCTTAGAGTTCACACAATGCTTTGAATATGTTTTTGGAGTAGATAATTCCGAATTCGAGGTTTAAAAGACGTCAGATCGTCAGGGTTATGATATAACATAAAAAAAAAACACACACAAAATAAGGTGTTTTTATGTCAAAATGATCAGGACGAGAGGTCTCCATTTATCAATAGCCTCGTATTTCTCAAAAACCTGTTTTTATTTGGATCATTGAAAGGCTGGCTTGACTTTAACTAATTTGGATTCAGAAAAATTGGACGCGTATCAGTTTGGAGCGAAGATGACAGCGACAGTAAAACCTCGTGGCATAAAAAGACTATAGCCTACAAAATATATATTCATGATCAGCGCGTACAGCCGAGTCTAGTGTATAGCCATGTCTCTTTTTCCTTTCGTCTTTCCTTATGGACAAAGGGGCTCGGAAACTTAGCGAGAGATCCCAAATTTTCTCAAAAGAATTTTCATCAGGCAGATGTTCCACCGTTGAAGAATTTCAGTCGGTCCGAAGATGATAGCCATAATTGTTGAAAGCGGATGAAAATGTTAAAAATTTTAGATCGTCTTCCCGATAAAGTACTAGTATAATATTCTAGTCGGTTTCATTCAAAATTATAAAATAAAAATATTTTATACTTGTATCAGAGGTTACCACTACCCGATACTAAAAATTAAGGACATTAAAAAGTATATTATAGTCCATATGCCCCACCTGTAACTTTTCCACTGTTTTCTTCGCTCTTTTAACCTTGTTTAAGTATAAGATAACTTTTCCAAAGTTTCCATAAATATCTTAAATTTATTGTTATAAATTAGAAAAAAATTATTTGTTCCATTCATTTAGTAAATAGTTTGATAAACAACAACAACAAAAACCAAATATTTTTGAAATTTCCAGATTATAATTTCTATTCAACATGAAATCGAAAGCTAAAACTCATTTCCTTGCATGCTCAAATGTTGCACTTAACTGCACAACAAAAACAAAGAAAAAAGTGGCCACAACAACAACCTCAAATTAAAATGTATTACTAAGTAGTAATGCAACAAAACGAAGAAGCAACTCCAAAACGAAAAATAAAAGGTACGAATTCGAAAAGCCTAAAGACTTTGAGTAACAACTAAAAAAAGTGCAGTAAAAAAAATTCCTAACTTCTGCGGCAAACGGAAAACCAACGAAGCTTGCGAAAAACTTTGGTTTTTGTTGCTACTCTAATGGAAAATTGAAAGTGGCGTGCACTGAAGCTGGGGAGCTCTGGAGCTCCCTCGACATCGCGATAATGTGCCATGAAGCAGCCATGAAACAAAGACGACGACGAGGACAGAAGAAACAAAGCAAAGACAAAAGATGGCCGCACTGTAGTGTGAAGTGACATGAGGGCTCTTCAAAGGGGCGCAGGGACTCACGTTCGGAGGGAGTCTTGGGCATTTGGAGCTGACAGGTACTAAACAGCTAGCTGTAGCGCTGGGGCTTTGACTTTAGCTGCAGTCTGACAAGGCTATACGTGAACTATGCGCATATGAAATGGAAATCGTGGGGAGTTTGGAAGCAGTTGGGCCAAGTGGGAGGGAGGCGAATACGTAATGTCTGAAGTATGATGTGCTGGAATTTACATTTTTGGGTGTGGTCTCGGAAAGCCCCAGATTCAAGTCGGAGTTAGAAATCATGTGGCATATTGTTAGCAGATGAGCATTAGGTCGAAGAAAATATGATGATCATGAGGTTTTCGTCTTAAGATGATCTTAACATATTATTAAGTTCCGCATTTTAAAAAGCCTATGCACAACGGATGCCAATTATAAATCAAAACATAAACAAGACGTACGTGTTTTATGAGCATGCGTGAACATTTACTTATCAAAGCTTAAAATTATATAAAATTAATGCAAAGTAGTGAGGAAAAGTAAAACACAGAGATTAATAAAAGAAGATACAAAAAGAATTAAATTTAAGAAGATAAGTCATGGCAGCCTGATCATGGAAAAAAAGAAAACTCTTACAAAGAAAAGTTTGCTAAAAACTTCTTGTTGCAACTATATGGTATTAAAAAAGATAAGATAAGTGGTCCTACAATCAAACTAGTTCTGGAGCTCGACAGAACGATTTCGGAAATAAACCTCGTGATTTGGGATCCTATGTCCGCTGTAGAGGAGACGATAGCTTGCTTCTAGCTAAAGTGTTACGCTCTACATGTATACACTAGCGTCAGCAAGTTTAAGACCAGTGCAAAATTAGAAAATTAAGTATAACTCAGTCTTTTAAACAATATTTTAAGTACTATGAGCAGATCATATTTCCTCTTCGACAAATTCCCTGTACTTGCGTCACCTGTGGACATCTTTTTCAATTTTAGTCAGTTTTATTCGTCATTTGTGAACGATTGTTGATTCTTTCATCCAAGTAAGTTCGCACTTTTTTGATAGACTGATCCTAAACTATCTGACGGTAGTGTATATTGCTGGCTTTCTTCTCAATTTCACAAAACCACTATATGTTTCATTATGCCCATAGTTCTCAGGCTTTTTCCAATTCTGCATTGGCCCATAAGTAAACCAGTCAGTATTCTAATGGTATTCTTGAACCTAGAATAGAATATATTCTTGAACTTATCCCAACTATTGCAACCGAATAGCTGAAAATAGATTGAAAAAAGTAGTTATTGTTGCTAGTTAAAAAATTGATTCCTTTATGGTTTTTAATACCACAATATGTATCTCAGGTTTTACAATGTCAGCAATGTGCCTATAGCGGATCTGGCTACTTTTGCCGAATCCTCAAAATGGTTCTGAAATAAGAGAGCCTTAGGTAGTTATTGATCCTCCTCTACCCCTTCTCCCCTTCTAATAATCCTTTCCTTCTTCTTACAATTAGGCAACACAATGGACCTCATGGTCTTTGGCTGATCTCTTTGTGAACTATGGATCTAAGCGAGTCTACAAAAAAATGAAATACATTTTTTTAAGAGCGGTTTTATTTTTAAATCAGTCGCTCGTGAGATTCGGATTTGTATGATGTGTCTATATTTCTATAACTAGGTTTGTTTGAACGATTTTTTTCTTCTAATCTTCGCTCAGTCAATCCATCCTAAGTATCTCCGCTCAGTCATCCCATCCTAAGTACGTCCAGAAAATTCGAGTAAACATTGTAAAATCAAAAAATGGAATCCCATCTGCTCACATCGTAAAAACATAAATCGACGATTTCTTTGAGAAGAAATGTTAAACATTTTAGCCTAGAGCAAATTTAACGCAAGGAAACATTTGATGTCAAAATTTCCAAGAAATTTCGAGGAGGTTGTACAATCGTTGTATGGAATTTTATATGGTTGTACGACCAATTAAATTGTTTTTATTTTTAATAAACAACCAAGTTGCTCAACCATTTGTTTCGTATATGCCTTGGATATGTCTTCTATAGTTTATATTTTGACGAAAATTAGCATCGCGTAGTTTATGGATGATCCCTTAGGTTAGGTTAGGGCAAAAAAGCCCCATTGTGATATCGCAATGGTGGACTTTCCTCCACCCTTCCTCATGCTGTTCTGAGAGCTGGGATAGATCATTTACGAAGTGTGAGTTGTGGAAGCGGAACCTTGTCGTACACAGCCCCGGGTAGTATCAGAAGAGGTGCTCCACCATCTCCAGCTCTTCCTCATCGCCACAACTTCTGCAGAATGGTGAGGAGCGTTAAGCCTTGATGCATGAATTCCCACCAGCCAGTGGGAGACTATAAATATAGAAGATAGTCGCTTCAGTGTAAGAAGTGTGCATGGGGTAGCTAAGTTGGCAAAACTTGAAGTCGTCTTGAGACCCAGGTTCGATTTTCAGTCGAGGCAAATTTTTATATTTTTATTTCATGTTTATTTTTATGCCATTCTGAATTGGTAGAATCTCTTCCCAGAGATACTACAGCAGAGAACCAAAGTTGTTTTTTCACTTTAAAACCTATTGCTACTAATCAATTAACTCAAAAAAACATCTTTGTCTCCCACACTTTTTACAACTATGCGCAGCCTCTGCAATCTTGGCACAGCCAATTCTTGTATAATTTGAATGCTTTCTTGCCTTATTTGTAAATGGCGCCTTGGCTTTATGCAACCTGACAAACCCCAAACCACAAAAATGCCATTTAGCATTAATTCAAACATTATTTTTAATTTTTATTTTCGAATTGCATTGCACATTTTATTGCAAAACAAAATTAAAGTGCAAATCAATGGACAAGTTGCAGCATTGCTGCAAGAAAAAAAAAAAAAGACACCCACTTGCAACATATACAGGCGAGAAAGCAGCTGAAGTAGCTAAAACAACTAAAACTACAAATAAAATAAAAAAAAAAAATAAATAAGTAAATGAAACTAAAGAAAAACAAATTATGCAACACAGCAGACTGGCAGCTTGCAACATCTTCGCTTACGCTTGCCACTAAGGCAGCAAATCTTGTTTTTGGTTGCAGCTTCAGACTTGGCCAAAACAAATGCTTCTTCATTTTCGCGCAATAAACTTTTCACCCAAAAAATACCAAAAAAAAAAACAGTCAACAAAAACGAAAGTGCAACAGTCAGCAGACAATAACTGGCCACATGGCGGGGCAACATGCTGCAGACCTGTTGTTTTTGCTTTTTGGGGACGCGGAGATGCATCAGATACCAGTTAACAGACTGTCCGCAAGCTTGGTCTCGTCTGCCTGGGCTTGGTCCCGGTTACGTCTCCAACAATAACAACAAAGTGAAGACAAGCTTTGGCGGCAACAACAAAAAAGCAGTGTTTTAAAAAACTTACAGCGCTGGGCTCTTCTCATGACTTTTGGCCATATTTTTATAAGTTATGCAGCAGTTGTGTAGCTGCAACATGGCGTATGAGTAATGCGGAAGTTGACACTTGTTTAGGTGGGTGAAAATGCTGTACAGTTATATAGATACAACTAAGCTATAAGTGTGCAGTAATAGCTGCATATTAAACTTGTACAACACTGATCACAAAAATCCGCTGGTAATTAGTCATGGATTAAGTTGTAGTTACAAATTATACAAAACTGTTGAACAATCAGTCAAAGTTTGTTGTTGCTTGAAAGTTGCGTTTTTAGGGCTAAATTTTATAAGAAAAAATTGGAAAAAAAGTGAAGAAATATGAAAGCCTGCTGCAAATTACCATTAACTGTCAATAAGTGCTTCGTTGGCCAAAAACAGGTAACAACTTGTGTCGCAAAAAAATACTAAAAAAAAAGATGAAAACAAAACTGTCTACCCTTTTACTTTCTTTTCTTCGATAAAACTCTGAGCTCTGGTCATGCCCAAGCGCTGCTGTGAGCTTTAATGATGCTAAGGAAGCGAAAGATCAAGAGCTCGCCCGCAGCTTGATGGCATGTGAAATTTTTTCGCACAGCTCTCTTGACATTTGTTTCGGACCGGCACTTAACATACCCTATAAATGGGCGTAACAGACACTGACAGACCAGCTAATGACTTAATAATTGTTCCAGGCATATGGCTATAATTGGTTAGAGCTTGAGCGTTGTTTAATGGCTACTTATACAATACTATAAGTGAGTATTTATAGGCAACATGGACAAATTTAAAATACTTGGACATGGGTATTAACTAATTGAAAAGAAAAAGCTAGTTTTGGAAACTCTTTTTGGATGAAGCAGAACTCTTGCAATATTATTATTATTATTATTTCTTTGCTGGGAACTTCTGTCCGTTCCACACTCTTCGACCACCTAAGGTTCCGCTTAGTGCAAATGACGAGAAATGCTTACCCAGCAGTTACGTAAATATAGTCATTTATAGAGGCTCTAAAATTTTTGATGGGTTTCAAGTTTATGTGTTTTTATTGGGCTTATTAACAACATATAAAGGGTCATCAATCTTGTGTTTTTTTTTTCAATAGTTTTTATTCAGTTTTCATTGCCATTTCATCATGGAAAGACTTAAACCCGAACAAAGTTTACAAATCGTACAAATATATTACGAAAATTCGCGTTCTGGCCTTGGCCATTTTATGGAACCAATTCGGTGAACAATTAATTTCACGCTCCGGACCGGTGAATTGGCCACCAAGATGTGAAGTCTAAGGTGTTTGTGGATAAGCCAGCTACGATTGAAGCGTTATACACCAACATTACCCGTGTTATCGCTCGAACGCGTCATTGAAAGTTGGAACCTCCGCATGGACGAGCATTTGAAAGGGATTATCTTAAAAAAGTGAATGGCAAGATTGGTTCTTTCTATTGATAATAAAGATTATCCGATTCATTTGAAATTTTTGTGCTTTTTTTTGCATTTAAAAAAAAAACATCAAGATTGATGACCCTTTAGCTGTGGTTGGCACCAAAAGTTATGTAAAAATTAATTAAGTGCCATTTGCCATTAGTATTTTATAATTATGCTGATACTTTCAATTTTCTTTAAGTTTATATATTTTTTTTAAAGTTTAATTATTTAAATAGTTTTTTCTAAGTGAAAATTTGTATACAAGTTTTTCATTAATACTGAAATTCACAAAATTTTTTGATACTCTCGAATGTAAATAAAACATTTTTTATGAACAAAAAATTTTGGAAAAATATAAGGTGAATCTCTTTTAAAATTGGAGCTGAGCTCTGCTAGAATAGTTCTAAATATTTCATAGAAATTCAACTGAGAATGGTCAGAGCGATTTTTGTTACAGAAAAGCTGATAAATGACGGAAATATGGCCTAAATGGATTTCGGATTGTTTCATAGTTTTGTGATATAATGATCTGCTATAGATTAAATTCTTTATTTAAATGAAAGAGTACGTTAGGTTAGGTTAAGTAGGCAGTTCAGTTAACTGAGAGCACCCAGAGACCATGAGGTCCATTGTGTTGCCTAATTTAAGAGAAAGGAAGAAAGGAGTTGGAGAAGGGAGTGGGGAGGGGTAAATGAAAGAGTAAAAATTCATAGAAAGCTCAACTCGATAAATGGAGCTTTGAAGGTTATTTCGAATTATACAACATATTTGTTCGCATAAATTAACACCCTATAGCGCCAACTAAAAATAATTAAAGATACTACTGATTTTTTTTTTGACTATTAAAATGGGATATCCCAAATGGAATTTTTTTATATGAAGTTTTGAAATTCCGTGCGAAATTTTTCTTCCTGCGTATGGGCCTTTAAATAAAAATGGTAGGATTGATTGTGCTCCAGTGAGTCCAATCAATATTAAACAAAAACTTTTGCTAAAATTTTATATTACACAAATCGATCTGGAAGTTCAAAAATGTGAGATCTTTAAAACTTGTATAATTAATTATCACTTTTTCTCTTTAGCTCCACCCTTATAAAAGAACTAATTTAAGCTTTTTTTCATATAAAAACTTTTTATAATTTTTAAGGCAGTCTTAAGTGGTTTCCCTTCTTTAATTCGATTATCACTTTTTTTTTTGCTTAAAGTTGAAAACTACCAACTAAGCGCATCTAAGGCGATTTCAATTTCGATTTGTTTTTCGCCTTGCTGATCAAACTCATTGCCCCCCATTGCTGCCTGCATCTTATTGACTTTGCCCGCACTTAGCAATCAAGCATGAAGCATCCAGCCATCCATCCAGCCAGCCATCCATCGTCTTCATCAGTTTCATCAATTTGATTCACTTTTCTATTTGCGCCCAACAATTTTCTTCATACAAAGTCGAAATTGATTTAATTTCCACGGGGGGGCTCAGCCTCCTGCAAGTGCAGTAAACAAGATTCGATACTAATCAAATTCAAATCGATTGGCGTTGAAAGGCGGACTACGAACCGGAGGCTATAATTTTCGGCATGTGATTAACGCTCAATTATTTTATTTGTTTGTGTTTGCTGTCTTTGATGAACAGCAAGAAGAACTAAAGAAAGGGTTACAGAGAGTGAGTGGCAGAGAGAAGTGGGTAGCTAAGCGTTTGCTCACCATCCTGTCAGCTTAACTTATATACAAAATTGTTCCGAAATTCCTGCGTAGTTGAAATCGAAACAACTTTCATTTTTCAAGACAAAATCCATTAACATTTTGTCACTTCAAAATAACTTTAAAATTAAATACAGCAACAACTGAAATATTTATAAAGATCTCTCGATTGACCCACTTTCATTACCATAACCAACTTGGCAGAACGCAAGCCCAAGCCCTACACGCGCTCGCATGAATAATCGCCCAGAGCTGCTCAGAGCATAGCATCGCGAAAAAAAAGTGAAAAAATAAAAGAAGCAAGAAATATGTTCGAAATGAAAAGAAATTACAACTCGAAGTTTATACAATGAAATGCGCTCGGCGGCGCCCCCAAAAAGAAATAAACAGGTTGTAGGGCGCCTCTTCTCGATTTGGTAAACCAGTTCTTGGTAAGCTTTAAATCAATGTGAAATGGTTTCTGCTTTATATTCGGTTGTTATTAATGTTTATTGGCTGGGATTTTGTTTAAAGCAAGTTGAGAACAGAATTATTTGGTGTGATTGGTTTTAATCGCTTATTATGTAAAAATGGCTCAAAAAAAAAATAAATCGATTGATTGATATACTTGTAAGTTTTTCTATTACAAAGATGATATCTTGTTAGGTTAATTTTTTTACTTTTGTAAAAATCGTTATGGAAAACGAAATGCAGAACGTTAAAACTAAGAGAATGAAATTCTCTAAGGTGGACTGAATTTTCGATTCGTACCATTTATATTATAAGTTTTGCTGGCAGTTCATTTGTTTGATATTAAAGACCTGTGTTATTAATTCTTATAGATGACTTTGGCAAGAAAATTAAAAAAAAAGTCCCATTTGGGATGTTTTTTTATAACAATTTCTGTTCATGTTGCCGAAAGGGGGATTATGGAAAGAATTGCAAAATTAGTATTTCGGTTCAAGTTGCCGACAATTTTTTTTCGCATCATCTCAAATTTTCTCGTTATAAAGAGATTTTTTATTTATTTATTTAATATTGTCACTTAGAATTAATTCTATAAAGTAATTAATAGCCAGAGCAACAGAGGCCTTCAGGCTTGTTATAAAGAGATGCAAATATAGTGTGTATAAAGTAAATTCGTAGTAAATAAAGAGAGACACATGTAAGAGCACCTTTTTGCTTGCTCTTAAAGTTTTGTTGCGTTTTTACGCTTTGGATTAATTGTATTATCTTCACTTTTACTTATGTAGGTCAATTGAAGCAAAAAGTTCGTGCATGTGGTGCAAATGAAATGTTTTAACCTGCGTGTTACCTACTATCAAATGAGTTAATATAAAGTTAACCGAGTACATATGTACAAGCTCGTAACATCAAAACCATTTATATGGTTTACAAGACGAGCATGTTAAAAGTAGCTTGAGGTCTTTTTTCGAAAATAAATGGAAAGAAGAAGTTAGAAGTTAGAAATTGTTGTGCTTTAGGATTAAGGGAATTTCTACTTAGAATAAATGTCTTGATAAGAGCCAATGTACTAATGTGCTATAGTCAAAGTGTTCGCTAAATAAAATCTTCGAAAATTAAATAAAATATTTCCGGGGACTTTTCGCATTTACGTACTTTTTAAAAGCCGAATAATATAAGTTCGAAGTTTTTTAAGACATATAAAAGCTTATATTGACATGATTGATAAACTTATATCTCGAGCAACAAGAAAATTTAATTTAAAAATCAATGAAATTCAATCATCAATTTCAAATTTATTTGAAAAATGTATTATTCTTTTTATTTTGGACAGAGGTTTTTGAATTTGCTTTTATTGAATACTCAACGACAATACCCTTAAAATTTTATTTCATAAGGCATTTTTTTTTTATATGAAGTTTTGACATTTCGTGCAAAATTTTTGCATGCTACGTATGGGCCTATAACTTTAAAAAATATTTCTGTCTTAAGGACCCATTTGGGATATCCCATTTGGGAATTTTTTTTTATATGAAGTTTTGTCATTCCAAGCGAAATATTTCGAACTGCGTATGGGCAAAGGCCGAAGCTAAAGGGCTGAAAAGATTTTTACATCTAATTCTTTAAATTTTAGTCACTAGCATTAAGCAAAATACATATTACAAAAATAAAGCAAATTGTTAAATTTCAAGACACGATTGTTCTCTATTATTCTTAAGCTAGGAATGAAATACTTTCAAACTCAGCATTATGTCCTATTCTTATTCTTATATTTTTACAATCAGTTCGAAATGCTACTATCAGGTACATCTTCTTAAAATGATTCTAATCATTGTAAAAGAAGAATAACTGCCTACGAAAAATACCCTAGGCAAAGGAATTTTGCTTTAAATCAGAGATGGGCAGTCTCTCAATATACATAACACGCGTGAATAGGGCACAAAATTCAGCCGCTGCGCGCTGTCGGCACACGCACAGTGTAAGTGTGACAATTCTCTCTCTCCTTTGTGCTTGATTGTCGTTATTGCGCTTTTGTGAGCTCTTGCTTACTGCGCTTCTTACTCACACAAACAAATGTTTGTTCGTATTTAATAATGAGAAAAATTTAGATTTAACGCTACAAATTCGGGCTTAAATGGCAAAATGCTCGCTTTTGAGCTCAAATTTTTTTGTTTCAGTGTACATTTGCCTTTAATCTAAGTCCTATGCAAGCGAGTGTAGTGTAGGAGAAAGTTAGTAATCCCATTATTAAGTAAAGTATACGAGTACTCTGACTAGGACTTGAAGTTTTGACATTTCGTGCGGAATTTGTGCATGCAGCGTATGGGCATTTAGACTAAAAACTTTTTATTTTACTCTCTCTCTCTCCATTTTGTAGCTTAACTGAAATCTTCAGATTTTAAACCCAGAACGCTGTCCAAATTCTGAATCAACTGAGATTTGGAATATAAAAGGTCTAGGAGCTCAGCGATGCTTTTTAAATAATTTTAGAAACCATAAAAAAAAGTCAAATAAATTCACGTCATCAAGTTAGCGTAGCTCCTTTTGAAAATTTGTTTAAAGCATTTAAACCATGAATTTATATTGATTGCGCATATTGTGCATACCAAGTCATTTGTGTTTTTTGTTGGAAATATGAAAGTGCTTTCTGGTTACGTTTGTCTCCTACCGAATTTCCCAAGTGCATTTTGGAAGACTTCACTTGCTTTTATCATATTGCACAAAAACAAGAAACTTTTTTTTTAAGACTTCCTATCAGCACTTTAAGTAACTATGAGTTCTATCTGCTAGCCAAAAGTAGCTTTATACGTATTACTTAACTATGCCGAAGCAAGCTCACAATGGATCTCGGATTGTGACGTCACTTAACTAAACTCTCAAATTGGGTTTGCACAGGCTATACACAGTCATTGTCGGCAACCACTCCTAGCAATATCCCCCAAAAATTTATTGCGATCCCGAACAGCGGTACTCTGCTTATCTACCTATTGCCTAACTCCTAGAGTGCCCAGGTCAATAAACAATTGCGCATTGTTGTAGCTAGTATCCTACCACTTTTTGACCGATAAGTGTTCAACTAAATTTTTCCTACTACAAAATTTATGGTCTGACTACGTCTTATATCTACAGTACGGGTATAACCACTTCGAGTTCACATGGCCGTCCTTAACCTTTTGCGCATGCGCGCAGCTGTTCACACTAAAGTTTTTTTTTGCCTTTTTTCTTCGCCTGTCTTTCCACAATTTTCCAAGTAGTGCAAGTAGACAAAAAACATGTCGTACCAGATTGTGTCGCCTTTTGTGGACTATGCAGGGAACCATGACTGCAACTCGCACTGACTATTGACATAAGTTGGCTCTGGCAATGGCCAAAGCCGCAACACGGGCCAAATGATTACACCAGCAAATCACAACAAAATGAACTTTTGGTAAACATAACAAAAACCAACAACAACAAAAGCGGCTCTAACGGCAGCAACATTTTTTTTCTTGTAAGTTTCCAGCCACATCATCTTCCTTTTGTTGTCTGCGCTGGCAACGAACAGGAACTGGCCAAAAGCGACCAAAGCTACCAAAGCCACAGAGACAGTTGTTTTGGTGCAATTTCTTTTATTAAAGCTGGCTTTTGTTTTTTGCCATGTATTTCTTAATTTGAACTTTTATATGCTTATTGTAGTATCTATTATATTGGCTCACGTATCGCCCTGGCCTCGTGCTGTTGCATCTTTGTCTCTTTTGTGGATTTGTTTTTTTTTTTTATTTTTGTGTCGTGTAAACAAAAATTGCCACCGACAGGCAGCTCCAAACAACATCTGTTGTCTGTTGCTCATTGTGGAGTGTCCATTGGGTTTCGGTGGCAGACCACCGACATGAGACCCGACAATTGGTTGCCATTTGTTGGCATGTTTTTGTAATCGCTCTCTTTTTACACATTTCTTTGTCAAATTGTTGGAATAATCCGGATTTACTGCATCATTATATCGAATATTTGGTAAAATTTTTAAAATTGCTATCGATAGAGATGTAAGAGCTCAAAATTTGTACATGTTAGCTAACGTGGTTTTGGTTTTTTCCGATTACATAGTTGGAGTTGTGATGAAAGAAAATATCTAAACATTAGTACCTATCTATCGATCGATTATTCTCAATCATTGTCTAGTTATAGAAGGCTTTATCATGATAACAGCATATTTCTGGCCAAGTTCTCGATTTACCAGAAATATCTAGACGTTTTTCGAAATGATGTAGAAGCTCAAAATAATTAGATAGACTAATTAATTAGTTTTCCGATTGTAATGTTTGGGTTACTATGAAAGCGAGTATGAAACCAAGATCGAGGAAAATAATCGATATCGGACAGTGTCTTAGTAAACCAATTTTATGCATAATAAAGTTGCAGCTGCCATAAGAAAATGAAAAACTAATTTTATGCAATATTTCGAAAGTAATCGATATCGGAATCGCAACCGACATATCAAGTAAACTATTTTTGAAACAAAAATGTATCTATAGATAGATATTTTTGATAGATAAAAAAGAAATAAATAAAAAATAATCGATATCGTTACCAATCCATCGATCGTAAGATAACTAATTATCATCGACTATTTTTAACTATAAAATATTTAATGAAATTTCAAACGATATAAAGCAAATAATCGAAATCGAAACCAATCCATCGATCCTATGATATCTAACTATCATCGATAACTTTTCAGCTCTATAATATTTCAAACGATATAAAGCAAATAATCGTTACCGTTACCAGTCCATCGATCGTAAGATATCTAAATATCATCGATAAGTTTTAAGCTCTAAAGTATTTAAAAAAATTTCAAATGATATTTAGCAAATAATCGATATCGTTACCAATCCATCGATCGTAAGATATCTTAATATCATCGATAATTTTTTAGCTCTAAGGTATTTAAAAAAATGTAAATGATATTGAGCAAATAATCGATATCGTTACCAATCCATCTATCGTAAAAATAAAATATTAAATAAAATTTAAAACGATATAAAGCAAATAATCGGTATCGTTACCAATCCATCAATCGTAAGATATCCTAAAATCACCCATAATTTTTTAGCTTGAGGTATTGAAAAAAATATCAAATGATATTGAGCAAATAAACGATATCGTTACCAATCCATCGATCGTAAGATATTTAAATATCATCGATAATTACTTAAATCTAAGGTATTTAAAAAAATGTCAAACTATATTGAGCAAATAATCGATATCGTTACCAATATATCGATCGTAAGGCATATAAATACCATCGATAACTTTTTTTTTATTAATATTTAATAAAATTTCAAACGATATTAAGCAAATAATCGATATCGTTATCAATCTATTGAGCGTGAGACATCTATCATCGAAATTTTTTCAATTCAAAAATATTATATCATCTTTTGTAATAAACACCATTGTAAGTCTTAATTAGTTCGGATTTCGCCAAGATTTCCCAGATTTTAATCGATAAAATTCATTTCTCAGAATAAATGTTAAGCTGTAGAATCAATTCTGAATCATATTCTACGAACCAACTTGTTGATTCTTCTTTAAGAATTCCATCTTTTTCCACTAATTTGGATTTCTTTTAAGGATTTTTAAAAAAGACACTATACCTAAAAGTGTCCATGGTAGAATCATCTTTTTGAAAGTATTTCCCAAGTTGTGAATTCACTTCGGTATCAAACGACCTAGGGCGAGTTATTGGTGACGAAAAATCCAAAGTAGTTGAACTACAATCCAAATTCCGACCTTGATTGACAATATAGCACATATCCCAAAACTAAAACTTAGTGCTTTTAGTTCAACTATTTGTGTTGTTTGATGAACTTCGTCATTTCGTGATCGACGCTCATAAAGCCACAAATGTTTATTAACATTTTAATGGACCAAACTCACTTTTTTAACAACATTCGCGCATAAAACCCTTACGTAAACGATTTATTGGAAGCTCCCAATGTTAGACAATTAGCTCAAACAAGCAAAACTCAGTCGAAAATTATGGCGCATCATAAATTTGTGGTTAAATCTTGTGGGTAATGAAAGTGAAAACTATAACAGCGGATGCCACACATCCCAATAGATCCAAGAGCCAGCAGATTCGTAGATTTCGACATGGAGCAACTTTAATAGCATAATCCAAGCATATCACATGACCTAACAATAATTTTGGTTAACCATCCAATCCAACACATAACAAATGGTTAATAACAATCAATTATTGTTGCCGGCAATTTGTTGATTAAGACCATTGAAGAAACAAAGATGAAGACCCGGCTACAAAAAAAAAAGAAAGAAATATTGGCAGAGTTAACTACATAAATCGAAACTTGACCAATACAAAGTTGCTTTGTTGTTGCATATGAGTATTGTATGAGCAGTTGCGGAAATCCTATTTCGGATATTCTTGTTTGGACAAGTTGTTAGATTTGTTATCAATAGCTGTCAGCTACATCAACAAGCTCTACGTGCAGCTGTCATAATTTGTGGGTAGAGCCATGCAATTGCAGACCCATAAAAAAAAAACTCAAGTTCCAACCCATAAACCCTAATGGGGTTGGGCGATTTGTCTTGCACTTCACTTGAAGTTTTTCATCTTGTTTTCTTTCGAATTTGTTGCTCTTGTGAGTTATTTTGTTTTGCTCTTTGCTTTTTTTTTTTTTGTATTTCGTTGTCCAAACAACGAACAGGTTTATTATCCAAAGTTTTTGTTGCAGCTCTAAACGTTGTCATGATTTTTATGGCTTTTACTCGTTTTCTTTAGTGGCCATTGCGCCGCTTCCTTTGCATCTTCATTTAATCAAGCAAAAGTTTTTCAGCCTCCAAAGAAGATTTTGGTACAAAATGAGATGAGAAAGGGAAAGTTCATTGAGCGGTGTTTTATTTTTTGCTGCTTTTCTGGGACTGCAGTTACATATTTTTACAATTAATTTATATGAAAATATTTTGAATAATTGAATTTGTAAACAGATGCTTAATATTATCCAAAAATATTTGTTATGGGTGGAGCTCAATTAGCAACAGTTAATCTCTTTTCGGTTTACCTCTCTATGTTCATATACGTCACAGTCTTAGAAAGTCTTATGCAAGGTAATAGCGCATTTTCATGCTTGATTTGAGCTTTATATAATAACAATTTTCAGCTGTTTTTGGAAGTTTTGTTAATACATTTGGTGCCGCACAATTTTGGCATAGTTTTTGCTCTTAAAATCGCCTACATTTATCATTCAAGAGCACTGGAAAATACACTTTTTTTAGTGTTTCAGGACCGGACTTAGGCGTTCGCGGGTGCCTCACATAATGATCAGTATGATATGTTGAGCTTGCTCTACTGTACTGGATTTACTATCATGATTTTCAAAATTTAATTAATCGATAAAAATCGGGTAGTTTCAATAATTAAACTTCTTAGCCTGTCGACTGGTTAGTGGGAACGGGGCCAACGGAACACCTCTATACCAAGTTTCTCTAAGGGTCCCGAAGTTTTAAATTTAAGTTAAATAACTTTTTTAAAGTTTTTTTTTCAAAAGTGGGTAAAAGTCAGAATGCGAATTTCTCCAACAGGCCTGTTGACATCTTTTTTTCTTAAGTATCTTCTCAAAGTTGTTTTCATTTTCTAATTTGGATCATCTCATTATTAGGCACAAAGTTCATACAAAGAAACTATTTGTATTATGGATGGTAGTGCTAAGAATAAAACTTCGTGAAATCAAAATTAACACAAAAAACATGATATACTTTTGCATTGTAGAATCTTTCTTAAAAAAGAATTCTCCAATGCAAACCTTTGCTTACGTTTTTTAAACCAAAAATAATTAAATAAATTTGATATGCATATATGTACAACGCCCCCGCAAGCAAAATTGTTTGTATTCTAAATTTGTCCATAGTTTTTTTAAAACATAATTAATTCGGCTTTATACTGGTATGAAAGAAGAGAGGCTTAATCATCTGATTAATTCTAGTTTTAAATGGACTTTACTTGCCTTATGCTAGCATAAACGAAGCGAAATTTAATCATCTTTAATTGACGAAATCCAATGATAACATAAATAAATGATCATCTGATTAATTTTTGTTTTGTTTTTACTTGGCTTCATTTAAGTATAAAGAACACACAATTAAGTTGGCTTCATGCTAATATAATTGAAGCGAGACTTGATCATCTGGATAGACTAAGAAGCTTTTAATGGACTTAACTTGCATTCATACTGGAATTAACGAAGCAAGATTTGATCATCTTTAATCGCGAAGTCCAATTATGGCATATATAAAAGATCTTCTGACCAATTTTTGTTTTTAATTTGCTTTTTTCAAGCATTAATGAAGAGAGATTTGATCATCTGATTACCCTTAGTTTATAGAGTGCTTTACTCAGCGATGTTTATTTCTGAGAAAATTATCAACTGATTAATCTTATATAATTAAGTGCTATACTTGGCGAAATCGATTTAACGATATATTGATATAATTAAATGATCATCTGATTAATCTTAGATTGTAGAGTGCTTTATTTAGATAAATCAAATTCTACGAAATTATGACAAAAAAGATATTTATTTATTATTTTGCTTTATTTGCCAAGAAAACGAGAATATTGCTTAAAGCTAGCTTTACGTATTAAATCAGAGTTCAATCTTTACAACTGAGAAATTAAGTTACATATATAAATATAATGGAATTTGACTCAAATATTAAGTATTAATTTATGAATTAGGTACTATGTGCTTCTTCTTCATCTCGAAAGTGATTCATCTTCAACTTAACATGTGATTTATCTAATCTCAAAATGTGATTCTTTTTTTTTAATATTCATACGTGATTCCTCTTCATCCTAATATCTGATTCTTCTTCGTCTTATCATATGATTCTTCTTTATCATAATATGTGATTCTTCTTGGTCCCAATATATAATTCTTCGTCATCATCAATACAATTTTTTTTAACTCAATTATTATTCATCAACTTATTATTCATCATAATAAGCGACTCTTCTACATCCTAATATCTGATTCTTCTTCATCTTAATATCTGATTCTTCTTTATCTTCATATTTGATTAGTCTTCATCTTAAGTAAGCATCTTTTTCAACTCAAAATGTGACGCTTCTTCAGCTTAGATATCTTCATAATCATTGAAATAGTGATAACATATTTCTAAATCGATAACTGAATCTTATTTTTTTGTTTAATTTAATATCTTTGTATAACAATGTCTCATAGTCAAAGCCGTAAAAAAAACCCCGGGGGGATACCCCCTATTTTTTACCTTTTTTTTTTATAACTTGTTTTTTTGTAACATAATTTCACCGTAGCGAAAAAATCCTGGCCCGGGGGGAGTCCCCCCTTTCCGCACCCTCACTCATCGGGTCTGCTCACAGTGTTAGAAATCTAAGTAAATTGATAATTGAAGGAAACTCATCAAATGTAATTTTTTACACAGCCCCTAAATTATGCCGGGCCTAAGGGCACTCCAGCACTGTATGTTTTTGCAAAAAAAAAATAAACTGGCAACTTTCTTTGTCCAAAATTGTGTCAAATTATCGGCATAGCAAAATACTTTTGGCAAACAAATCAAAAAAAAAAATCACAAAAGAGCCATAAAATATTTGCATATGATTCAGTGGAAATGCAAATTTAATTTGTACATTTGTTATAAATTGGCTATAACGATATGAAAGATATTGTTTGAGAGCCCACAAGCAGCTGTTGACTTGGTTTTTATTTGTAGCAAAACAAAAGCTATAAAGAATTGTTTATATATAGGTCAGTTTTTATGTCATCTAAAGTGTGGCAACACTACAATGTGTCAAATAAAGCTAATAAAAGAGATCGATGAGCTAAAGATATAAAAACCGCAACATGTTATAGCATAGCGTCTTAACGTATACAAAATGTCAAAACCATTTACATCTGTTATCAACTCCATTGGCCTAACTTTTTGGCACCTTGGCCTTAAACGTTTTTATGAACACGTCTCAGTTATCTTGTCTATTTTTAAACATAATTACAAGTTCCACAGAACTAGGCGTTTAAAGTTCAAAGAACACAACTTTCTACCTGTTTTCTGTTGGCTTATATATTGGGTTTGCTTTTTTTACTGGGCAAGAAGAGCGGCTCTTGAGTCAGTAACGTTCAAGTGCCCCATTTTAGACATAAGTTTAGATCTGAAATATCTCTTCATATTTCATATGGAAAACATTGATGAGTCACATACTACACATTGGTTCCCTGGATAAGAGCTCTCACTCACTTATAAGTTTTACTTATAAGTACATAAAGTAAAGCTAAATATTGATTTTAAAAATATTTATTTATTTGAAAATGATTGGATCTCTATAACAGATTGGCTATTATTGCTCACCAATAAGCTTTATATAAAAAAGTTCTTACGTTCAACATTTTTTTCAGAGAATTTTGGTCAATAAGTTGAAAGAGTGACATGCAAAACTTTTGACTTCTATTAATTTTTACTTCATTTTTTGATGGTAATTCAGTTTTAGAATATATTTAATATTATAATTTTAATAATAAAAAAAATAGATAAACAGAAAATACATACACTGCTCGTCATCAACTTAGCACAGCCCTATAGCCAATAGTTTTGGGTCAATTACAGCCAAACCATAAGAGATCAAACTATACAATTTTTTGTGGTTTATTAAAGATTAATTCTCAGTTAACTAAACAAAAAGGTATAGTGCATAGTTCTTGAATATTTAAAAAAACAATTGTTTTTCGCAAAATATACAAAAAATGCATTTCAATTTGCGTCATCAGCTTAGCACACCCCACTTTATTTTCACTTTTTTAAGGATTTAAGGGTAAGTGGGAGATCACTTTTGAATTTTAAAATTAAAAACTAAAAATGATAAAAAATTAAAAAAAAAAATCTTGAAAATAAATACAAATTTTGTATAATTTAATATTTTATTTGCCATGCAAAAAAAATTCCCGTCAATATCTTTATTCGTTTAGGAGTTATAGCTTCTCAAAGAGTAGTCCAAAAATGAAATACCCAATTTTCAGTTATCGATAAATCGATAAATAATCGGAATTTCGCAATAAAATTTTACGAGGATAGTATTGGCTAGTAGCTCTACCAAATATGTAGAAATCATCGAAATCGGAGAAAGTTGGGGGAAAATTGGACCGCTTGACTTATTTGTGCCGATATATGTTTAATTTTTTATTATTTTTTTTTCGGCATTTTATAATAACCAAATTTTTTTTCCAAGATTTTCAGTTACATCCGATATAGAAATTTTGAAAAATTCCTTCAATAAATTTCAGCTCAAAAAAGCATTAAAATTTTTTTTTTTAAATATTACCCATATAAACTTTTTTATTTTATAAATCTTTTTTTTATAAATAAAAAACACGATCACAAGATTTTCTATTATATTGAAAGCCTTTTTGGAAATTTTTAATAAATGTAACAAGAATTTAGAAGAAATTTTTTTTCTTTATTATTTAAAAACAAAAACTCTAGTTTTTTTGTACATTTGGAGACAGCACCAAAATGAACACAAATATTTTTTTTAATAATTTTTTTTTTAATATTAGGTGAACTTATGTGTTTTAAATGATTCATCATAAATATTCTAATAAAATTAGATATACTTTTGTAAAATCGAGATCGAGTTCAAGTAATACAAAATTATTAAATTTTTTTGGTATTTATATATATATTTTTGTTCAGAAAGCAGCTTTAAGGCTGTCGGATAAGTTGGAATGAGCTGTGAAACCAACTCTTTATTTGCTTATAGAGTTGGTTTCTAGATTCTCTATATTAATTTTTACTAATTAAGCTAGATTTATTTATGCCCTATGATTGATAAGCTAGAGCTCAGCCTAGCTCTGTACAATTTATAAGCTTAAAAATACCAACAAATACCTACAGTATATTAAAATTCAAATAAATATAAATTTTAAAACTAAACACAATAATCTTTTTTAAAATTCTTGTTTTCACTGCCGCTTTTATAAAAATGTACAAACATTTTTTTCGAGAAATTTAATTTTTTATTTAAGGTTAATTTTCTTTGATTTTCGAACTTATTTTGAAACAGAAATTCCTTTTTTAAGAGTGACTACAGATCGTCAATCTTAATTCAAGCGAAAACAATTGTTATTTTAGATCGAAATTTTTTGCTGTGTGTATTTATTTATTGTTTAGATAAGTTAGTAAAAACCAAAT
>JAECWU010000135.1:0-42456 GCA_018150985.1 Chymomyza costata | reverse complement strand
AGTGTAATGAACAATTACTGCCACCAAAATATTTTTTTTGTTACTATACCATTTTTTTTATTCATTTTATTTATACGTTTAGTTTATTTTTTTGTAAATTTTATTAATTAGTTTATTTTGTCAATGGCTTAGTTTAGTTAGTTTAAGATCTTTTGCCTCACTGTTATACGCAATTTAAATGTAACGTTTAACTTAGCTAAGACACAAACCAAGGTCACAAAGCTTTTTAGCGCTGCCTAAGTCAACCCTATGACACTGCCATATTTGACAATTACTCTCAATTACAGCTAGCTGTAATTAGTCTTCGTACTTGTCTTTGCACTTCCTGTTAAGTTCTTTTGCCTCGACCAGCGAACTGATCGGATGTGCCCACTCCGCAATTAACTTTGTGCATATATATATATAATACCTATATATGCTTAGTCCGCGAGTTTACTTAATTTAAATCGGTCTTTATTTGTGCAATCGCCGTTAATTTGGCCAAAAGATCAATAACCAAGTATGCTGAATTACTCAAGCATTTTAGGAGCAAATATATTTTTTGAGTGAGTTCTTGCAAATTCTTGTAATTCTATATAAATTACATATTACCTAATTTAGGTGCAGACTCCTCAATATATGTACCATCGTTAATAATCTCAAAGGCCTAGTTTGAGGAACAATGCATATCGCATGTTTGTTTGCATTTTCGAAAAGGTAAAAATTGCTTTAATAAAGCTTTGCCAATTAACTTATTTCCATATTTCAATACCCAGCACTATACCCATATGATTGGCACAGGCAAGGCATAAGCAATAAGTGCAGTGGAGGCGGCAAAATTGGCAAAAGCAGAACAGCATACATTTACAAAAACAACACCTGCAATCAAAAGCTTTCAGCGCCGCTGATAACCGCGCTCTTGCAGCAGCGCATGCGCAGCGGCTCAGCTGAGCTTTGTTCTGCAGTCGAAAACCGCGTGCGCGTCGGAATGTTCTTGTTTATTTGGAGCTGCTCCCGCCGAACCGCCTGACCATTGTTATAATTGCCTATGTGTCTTATTGTGCTCAAAAGTGTCCGGATCCTATGCATCTCAGCCCCCATATGTGGGGAAAAAATCATATATACATGTGCCTGAAAATCATTAAAATTGGAACAGATCTGAATTTGCACCTTTGCCCTTTGGATTACCCAATGGCCACCCCTTCAACATCGTTGCAGCAAAAAGCAAAAGCATCAAACGCTTAATTAATCAAATAATATACATAAAGTGCAGTGTCTTTGTGCATAAGTGACTTGAGGCAATTGATCATTTTTATTTTTTTTATTAAAAAAATTCCTTTAAATATTATAAAACTATTTAGCTTTTCTCAAGAGTGCATATTCTCATGAAAGTAAAACTTAAAATACGTTTTCCGCATCATAATTATCATGTTTTAAGCCAAATCAATTGGCCAATTTAATAATCTAATTCCGTTTGCTAAAGCTTTTATATTTATACCTATTTTTTATGCCTTTTTACAAGTCAATCATTACGCATAACCACATAACATAACAACTAAACACTTTAAACAGCATCACGTCGATCATCGCATACTCTACGAAGGCCTTCGGAGGATCTGCAGATGGGTGAGTGAAGTAAATGGTCATGCTTAAATTGATTTTGATTGGCATTTATTAAATTAAACTCAATTTATAACCAATATTAAAATGTGTGAAGTGAATTTGTTGAATTTTATAACCACACCTTTTACTATGGTCGTAAATACTTTTCAATACCCTAACCCTTGATTTTGTTTTGATCAGTTATCTCTTGCGCGCATTTCAATTAAATTCATTTTTTTTTGTTGTTCCTTTATATTTATATTAACACATGTTCTAATTAATCTGCTTAATAATTTTTGACCAACAATATTCTTAGGGCCTTCTGCCAAACTATATAAACGCAAATGCTTTAAAGAATATCTTCGTAACTATATTTTACCTTATATTAAAATATACATTTATTATGCACTTTTGAGTTAATTTAATTATATTAAAATTATATAAATAATATTATGATTATGTTTAGTTTTATGCACCATATACATATCATGTATGATATGTTAGGTTTCTGATGTTTCTTTATATTTTTTTGAAGTCATATATTCGTATCTAAATGAAGTATCTTTATCTTTATTTTGTAAGGTTATGAAAACAAACTATGAATTGTTAAAATAAACATCTATATCCCGGAAAGTAATGTAGTGATTTAAAATGTCGTGAGTTGGCATGTTTTGGGATTTTCCTCAAAAATCGCATTGGAAAATCATGGTAGGGTGGGTAGAGAGCGAGAGCTATGACAACATCTGCATAGTTTCCTGAAGTTTGAGTAATTGGTACTCCTATGTCTGTCTTTTCTTTAATGTTCTATTATGGGTTTAATTGTGATTTCTCTTCCTCCTCCTTAATTGGCATTAGGGATTTTTTTTTTTATTTTGTATGTAGTTAGTTGTCCGGTAGACTGAGTCAAAGAACCCCCCACAGGCTGTTCGCTAGTCGTAACTAGAAAATCCCGACAGACGACGTCTTGGACACAGCACAAGGACATTTCTTCGTCCTTCAAATAACGATTACATTACATAAAATGGCGCCCAACGTGGGGCAATAAGGCTTTTAGGGCTTGTAAGGATGTTTTAGTTTTTTTTGTGCCAACGTGAGTGGTATTTTATTTACTTCATTGCATAAAATTATTGACTACGTGTGGCTGTTAAGGCTTAAAACTACTTCCTAATTGGTTCCTTTATTTTCTTTTAACAACTGTTTTCGAAATTCAAATCTATTTTATTATTTTTTTGGGGAAAAAATCACAACTATTTACTATAGAAAACTAGAGATTCTGAATTATTTTCTTTTAAATTCAAATAATTATACACACTACAACATCTGGTGTAGTTTCTGTAGTAAGGCCCATATATTTATACCCTGTACCTATAGGTACAAAGGGTATACTAGATTTGTGCAATGTATGTAACGGCAAGAAGGAGGCGTGGCAGACCCCAAGTCCTTTATACCAAAATGCTTATCATAACCTCGGGTAGCGATTGAGCCATGTCCGTCTGTCCGTCTGTCCGTCTGTCCGTCTGTCCGTCTGGCTGTCTGTATGAACACCTAGATCTCGGAGACTATAAGAGCTAGAGATACGAAACTTTACCAGCTGATGCGCATATTTCCTGAGAAGATCAAGTTTGTTGAATCATGTCCATATCTTTCCCCGTTTCCCCGTAGCAGAGTTTCGCGGTTTTTGACTACACCGTTTAATATTTTAGTCTGAAATTTAACAGAGCGATGCATTGTGGTTGCATGCATCTGTGTGTCAAAACTAAACAAAATCGGACAATTACAACAAAAGTTATAGCCTAAAATGTACAAATTTCACTACCCCTTCCCTATAAATTGCGTCAATATTTGACTCTACGTAATTATAGTAACAAATGGACTAGAATCACAATTTTTGGTAAGCTGATTCATGTGGCTCTAATTAACCAATCTACATCAAAATTTTATCAATGCAGGCCCCCCACCCCCCGCAATCGATTTATCGTGTTTTCTCCCACACCCCTCAACACATCCCCTTGAAACTTTCCTCATATACTTTAAATAACTTCTTTGACGTAAATTTCGATTTTCATCAAAATCGGTTAAAATTTGTGGAACTTATAGGTATAAATATCGTTTTGCACCAACAAATAAAATATTCCAATTGGAAAGTTCATAGAAAGAATATGCAGGAATAAAACTTTTTTCGAGAAAAAAAGGTACAGGGTATTACACTGTCGGGCACCGCCTCGACTGTATTACATTTTTATTTTATTCTCTTTATTCTCATTTTTAAATTACTTCTAAATTTTATGATTTATCTAATAGATCTGGTTACGTAGCTGGAATTGCGGCTCTTGGCTATGGACCAATTGTACGACCGCTCGTATAAAGGCTTTTAAGATTTATCATAATCTTCCACTTTTTATATTGGAATAGTTTTTCAAATATGTTGACACGACATATCGGAATAGCGCTTTATTTTGGCATGGACCGAAATAGCGACCATTTGTTAGTTATCAATTCTTTGAATTAAATAGTCCAATTTCAATTAGTTTCAGTTAAAATTTATAAAAACATTTTTTCTATAACACTAGTTTACAAATTTAAGGGTCATCGAGTGAACCTTCATAAAAAAGTGTTTTTTAGGGTAATTTGGGGTCGAGAAACACGAAAATGGCAACCTTTTTTTTTCTTAAGCACCGTTTTCGAGATATTTTCGAAAAACATGTTTGGGGGGCACTTATTTCAGTTATTTTTCAATATCCTCGTGAACAAAATTTTGTATCAAAATGAAAGACAATTAGATCGAAAGGTATTGATTTGCTCTTTACAGTGATATATAATTATGTACAGATTAATTCAAAATTATAGAAGTTACAAGCAACCAAATTCGAAAAAAAGTGTAATTTTCGACCAATTTTCAAAATTACTAATTTTCGACTTGCTTAGTTATTAACGAAAAAATTTTTTAAAATTATGTTAAGCTTTAAACTGAAAGAGCTTTTACGAACATTTCGAGTCTAAGATCTTTAAAATCGGGTAAGAATTGTAGATGTTATGGAACCATATACGAAAGTACCAATCTCATTCATTCACACTTTTGTATGAAAAAAAAATTTTTCACTCAAAGTTTTTCATTTGCGTTCATTTTCGTCTTCACGCATTTGTATGCAGCTGTAGTCGTGTTTTTTCATTCATGGTTCCATAACATCTACAGTTCCTATCCGATTTCGAAGATCTTCGACTCGAAATGTTCGTAAAAGAATTCTCTTCCAGATTAAGGCTTAATATATTTTTTAAATATTTTTTTTCGTTAATAAAGGGCAATCCAAAAGTTTGTAATTTTGAAAAATGGTAAACATTTTCGAGTTTGGTTGCTTGTAACTTCTATAATTTTGACTTAATCTGTATATAATTATATATCACTGTAAAGAGCAAATCAATACCTTTCGATCTAATCATCTTTCATATCGATACAAAATTTTTTACACGAGATATTGAAAAATAACTGAAATAAGTGCCCAAAACATGTTTTTCGAAAATATCTCGAAAACGGTGCTTAAGAAAAAAAAAAGGTAGCCATTTTCGTGTTTCTCGACCCCAAATTACCCTAAAAAACACTTTTTAACGAAGGTTCATTTTTCGTGTAAACTAGTGTAATCTTTCAATTTTTCTCAGATTTTAAAATTGTGTTAGTAGAGATCTTTGTTATATTTTTCTGAGTTATGGCCGGACAATGATCTTTGAGTCATCCGCTTTTAACTTCAGTTTTAACTAACTTCAATACTATTATGTATTTTAATAATCTCTATAATTTGGCTTATGTGTGCTTTTAGTATACGCTATTCTTAGTACCAGTTGGAATGTCTTATAATTTGGTAGGTTGCCGATTTAAGAACCTCTGGAATTGACTATCTTTGGCATTTCTAATAGCTATATGTTTGCAATACTTTTCTTTATTTAATTTTTGTGCTCAGGTTGTATCACAACAGAACGGATTGCTCTCTGAGATTGGAATGCAATTACTTTTGGCTTTGGACCGAAAAATTGACCGCTCAGAGTAGACCTTTTATTGTGTTGCTATCATTGCAATCATTTTCCTTTCTTTTCTTTTTTTTTATGCTCAGAATGTAGCGCATCAGAACGGATTGCTCTCTGAGAATTGGAATGCAATTAATTTTGGATTTGGACCGAAAAGTTTACCGTCACTATTTTTTTGCATCTTCTCTTTATTTTTCTGAGTATCATCACTTAACTGCTTTAGTATTACCAACACTCACTTCATTTTAATCACACTACTTACTGGATGGGAATAAAAAAAAAAAAAAAAAACATATCTTTTTCAATATTCCCTTTATTATGCCTTATTCAAAGCAATTGAGAGTTTTGAATATAAACAGTTTATTTCGGATTTTATTATATCCATTTTTTACTTTATTTTTACACATTATGCCGATCACGCGTAGTAGAGAAGATTTGCGCAATCTTCCTACCTCAGCTCCTGTGCCCGAGGGGAGATGTACGATTTGTTCTCAAGCCTTGTTGGAATCTCAGGACGTGGTTAAAACAAAATGTGATCACCAATTTCATAAAAGGTGTATCACAACTTATTAAGAGAAAACAAATGAATGTCCCATTTGTAAAACTTTATGCCATACAAAAGATTTACAGGTAATAGATCCTTCAGTTTCGAACAAACTAGGAGCTATTCCTAAAACTCATTATACTCGCAGTAAATCGCAGTCGGAGACTATTCCAACGTCTGTTGACCAAGCGGCGAGTGTAAGCCAACCTGATTATGACACTTTAACTCAAGATCGTGAGCCACTAAAGGAGGTTGCTCCGATCAAATCTGTACGTAAGGGTCGTCCGAGGAAGCAGCGTGGTGGTCGAAATCTTAATCACGGCCAACGTCTGTCATCTGATGGGTCGGCAATTGCTACGCAATCAATTAATATTGACTACAATTTGATTTTTGAAAAGATGGAACAACTTATTGATCGCCGTATGTCACAACTAAATCTAAAAAGCGACGACACTTCAAACTCAAACTTACAAAATGTACAGCCTAGACTACAAATGCCAGTAGATCTAGATAGTCCTTTGGCTAGATCTGGAGCTCATTCGATTTCTACGATGAGACCAGAAAAGGTCACTCAAATTATTCAGAGCTGGGGCGTAAAGTTCGATGGCTCTACAAAAGGCCCTACAGTTCAAGAGTTTCTCTACAGAGTTCGAGCTCTTACAGCTGATAGCCTTCAAAATGATTTTTCTTTATTATGCAAAAATTTGCACGTTCTGCTTATTGGAAAAGCACGTGAGTGGTATTGGAGGTATCGCAAAGAAATCGCCCAAGTAAATTGGGAAGATTTTTGCGAAGCCCTCAAAAACCAATATCACGACAACAAGGATGACGATCTCATTTTGGAAGAGATACGAGCGCGAAAACAGCGGGAAGGTGAACCATTTGATTCATTTTATGACGATGTCATGACCCTTGTTTCACGTCTTTCTATGCCATTGGATGACTATAGGCTTATACAACAGTTAAAGCGCAATCTTATTCCTGAAATCCGACAAGCACTCCTGTATGTCACAATCCATTCAGCAGCTCATTTGCGGCAACTTGTCCAAATGCGTGAAAATTTATTTAGTGAGAACGATTTTAAACGCCTTTCAAAACCAAGCGTGGGTTTTAAGCCAGTTAAACGCACAGTTGCGACTATAGAAGACGATAGTAGTATATATCCTCCACCTGATAGTGATCTCTCAATAAATGCAGTACGACAATCTGTTAATAAACTAATTTGTTGGAACTGTGAACAGGAAGGTCATGCATGGGATATGTGTTTGCGTGAGAGAAAAATTTTCTGCTATGGTTGCGGGGCGAAAAATGTCTATAAGCCGCAATGCGAAACCTGTCTTAAACGCTCGGAAAACTTATGCAAGGGACCACCTGTCAACAACGGACGGTTGGCCCAAAAGTAATCGTTGTACCAAAACCGGATTTTTCTTCTTTAGCGTCTGAATCTTCGAGGGAAGTGGCGCTAGAAAACGATTTAAATATTCCCTTAATTATACCAAACTCTTCTGATATACCTAAGCCCAATTTATACCCAATCAAACCTTACCATGAACGCTTAAAAAACTATTCTGAAGTAAGAGCAAAAATCTTTGGAGAAGTTAATTGTGCTAATATAACTAAAAAGAGATCTTCTTTACGTATTCGTAATTTCTGGCAAACTGTCAATTGCACTAGAAAACTTCTTATTTCTGCCATTATAAATAATACATCAGATGGACGTCTGTATGCTCCCGTATCTTTTCTAGATTTTAATGAGAACGGTCTGTTAGACACTGGAGCTAACGTTAGCTGTATAGGGGCTGATTTAGCTCAAGCTAATTGGTCGTCTTACGATCGTTTTAAGAAATTTTCTTCAGGTGTTAAAACAGCTGACGGGAAGAATCAACCAGTTATAGGGTCAATTCTCATAGATCTAAATTATAATCATGAAATAAAATCGCTCACACTTTATATAGTTCCATCAATACACAAACGTCTTATTCTTGGAATGGATTTTGTGAGAAAATTTAATTTGTTTCCAGGATTAAAGTCTTCCTGTAGCGAGTCTGTCAAAGAAGCCCAGATTAATACGATTGATGAAAATAAATTTCCTTTAACACCAGACCAGTCAAAGCGTTTGCAGTCCGTCATTAACCTATTTCCCAATTTTGAGACACAAGGCCTTGGGAGAACAGCTCTTTTAAAACATCATATTGACGTTGGAGATGCTAGACCTGTTAAG
This sequence comes from Chymomyza costata, assembly GCA_018150985.1. Classification (NCBI taxonomy): domain Eukaryota; kingdom Metazoa; phylum Arthropoda; class Insecta; order Diptera; family Drosophilidae; genus Chymomyza; species Chymomyza costata. The sequence continues at coordinate 34,093 of JAECWU010000135.1, read as the reverse complement.
CAACGATTTTATCCAGTGTCGCCAGCTGTAGAAAAGCTTACGTTTGCAGAGATAGACAGAATGTTAAAGTTAGACGTAATAGAGTTGTCCAAGAGTTCTTGGAGTTCGCCAATGCACATGGTTATTAAACCCAATAAAACTCGTGGATGTTTGGATGCCAGAAAGATTAACGAATTTACGAAAAAAGATGCTTATCCTCTTCCAAGCATTGACGGAATTTTTGCAAGACTTCCAAAAGCGAATCTGATAACAAAACTTGATCTGAAAGATGCGTTCTGGCAGATACCCTTAACGGATGAATCTAAGGCTATTACAGCTTTCACAGTCCCTGGTCGTCCTCTATACCAGTTTAAAGTGATGCCTTTTGGGCTCTGTAATGCGCCTCAAACTATGTGTCGGTTGATGGATGAACTTATTCCACCCGAACTAAAATATTGTGTTTTTGGATACTTAGATGACTTATGCATTGTTTCTGAAGATTTTGAATCACATTTGTCAGTCTTAATCCGTCTCGCTGAGGAATTTAGAAAAGCTAACTTAACGCTAAACATAACAAAAAGCAAGTTCTGTGTAACAGAGGTGCAATATTTGGGTTATGTTATTGGTAAAGGTGGCATTTCAACTGATCCAGCTAAAATCAGTGCTATTAAGTCATGGCCAGCTCCAAAAACTTTGAGACAGGCCAGAGCTTTTCTTGGTCTTGTTGGCTGGTATAGGCGATTTATTGAAAATTTCTCAGGGATAGTATGCCCAATTACAGAATTATTGTCTACTAAAAAGAAATTTGCTTGGACTGATGCAGCACAAGTAGCTTTTGAAAAACTTAAGGATATGCTGACTTCTGCTCCCGTATTGCAAAATCCAGACTTTGCAAAGACATTTTATGTCCCCTGCGATGCTAGCGACGTAGGCATTGGAGCTGTTTTAGTGCAATTGTCTGAGGATGGTTCTGAGAAACCAGTGGCTTTTATGTCGAAAAACTCAACTCAGCACAGAGAAATTATAGCGTCACTGAGCGTGAGTGTTTAGCAGCACTAGAAGCCATAGAAAAATTTAGATGCTACCTTGAACTTCAACCTTTTGAGGTTATTACTGATCATGCCAGCTTAGTATGGCTTATGAGACAACCAAATCTGAAAGGTCGGCTTGCACGCTGGGCAATGCGTTTGCAAGGATACAAATTTGAAGTTAGTCACCGCAGAGGCAAAGAGAATGTTGTACCAGATGCTCTTTCACGCATATTTACTGAAGAAGTATCTGCTATTGAAGAAATTGGTCCTGAAGTTGATCTTAGTTCACCATGCTTCAATGATTCTGATTATCAGGATCTGAAATCAAGAATATTGCAAGAAGAATCGCGCTTTCCTGATTTAAAAATAGTAGATCAGTTTGTTTATATCCGCACAGAACATGACAATGGAAATCCTTTGAATTCTCAAACTATGTGGAAACTTTGGATACCGAAAGCTTTGACCTCAGATGTCATTAAGAGAGCGCATGATGTTGTCGTATCAGCTCATGGTGGAATGGTTAAGACCTTGGAACGGATCCGTAGAAACTTTTACTGGCCTGGTATGGTGTCACAAGTGCGTGATTATATACGAAATTGCGATGTCTGTAAAATGACAAAGGCCCCAAACTGTACGCTTAAGCCTCCAATGGGTGAAGCAGCGGTGTCAGTTCGTCCCTTTGAACGTTTGTACGTAGATATCCTCGGACCTTATCCCAGAAGCAAACGCGGTCACATCGGTTTATTAATTGTTATGGATCACTTTTCTAAGTACCATTGGTTATGTCCCTTACGAAAATGTACATCTAAAGTTATTCAAGAATATCTTCAGCATCACATATTCTTTGTGTATGGCGTGCCTAAACTTCTTATCAGCGACAATGGGTCCCAATTCAAGTCGTCTGAATTTAATGCGTTTCTGACTTCTCTGGGTATAAAACATATGTATACTGCTTTGTATTCTCCTCAGTCAAATGCATCTGAACGAGTTAATCGTTCGCTTGTGGCTGCTATTCGAGCATACTTGCGTGAGGATCAACGAGACTGGGATGAGCATATACATGGTATTAGCAGTGCATTGCGAAGTGCATACCACCAAAGTGTAGGATGTTCTCCATACCATGCGTTGTATGGTTTTGAGATGATCTCCCATGGCTCTCAGTATGATCTGTTAGCAAAACTTAACTTGTTAAGCGAATCAGAAAACGTTCTGAAAAGGGATGACCAACTTCAGCTTATGCGTCGTGAGATCAAGCAAAACATTGCAAAGGCCCATGAACAGCAGAAAAAACACTATGATTTACGTACACGAAACATTCAGTTCAAAGTAGGACAGGAGGTCTTTAGACGAAACTTTTCTCAAAGTAATTTCTCCAAGAACGTTAACGCTAAGCTATGTCCTATATGGCTGAAAGCACGAGTTCGCGAGAGAATAGGTAACAGCTTCTATATTCTGGAAGACTTGCAAGGGCGTATTCAAGGTACATTCCATGCTAAGGACATAAGGCAGTAATGGTTTTTCTTCTGGATAATACTCCAAAGCAAGGCTCTAGAATTCTCCAGTGGTGTAATGAACAATTACTGCCACCAAAATATTTTTTTTGTTACTATACCATTTTTTTTTATTCATTTTATTTATACGTTTAGTTTATTTTTTTGTAAATTTTATTAATTAGTTTATTTTGTCAATGGCTTAGTTTAGTTAGTTTAAGATCTTTTGCCTCACTGTTATACGCAATTTAAATGTAACGTTTAACTTAGCTAAGACACAAACCAAGGTCACAAAGCTTTTTTAGCGCTGCCTAAGTCAACCCTATGACACTGCCATATTTGACAATTACTCATTACAGCTAGCTGGATGTAGTAGGACACCCAAACACCAGCTGGAACTAGACCATAGAGTACACGAGGTCAATGAATGTATTGCCAACGCTTTTGAAAGCAGCTGTCCTCTTAGTAGAGCACGTAGAGAGAGAGACGCTCCGTGGTGGAACAAACACCTGGAGAAATTACGCAAAAAGAGTCGATCCCTCTTCAATCGCGCTAAGCGAACTGGAGAGTGGGAGATCTATCGCTGCTGTCTCACTCTCTACAGTGCAAGCATTAGGAAGGCTAAGCGACGGAACTACAGGAATTTCTGTGAGTCCATAGCTAACACAAATACTGCCGCCAGACTCCACAAAGCCATGGCAAAGGCACCACCGGAGGGGAACATCTCTCTGAAGAAAAGTGACAACACTTTTACCTCTACCGCAGTAGAGAAATTGAGTCTCTTAATTGAGACGCACTTTCCGGGAAGCATCCCGAACGCAGTGCAAGTTCAATCAATAATAAACCATAGAAGACCATCAAGGGAGGACTGGGAAATCGCCAAGTCTATAGTTACTAACGAACGATTGAAATGGGCACTGACCTCGTTCCAGCCTTTCAAGAGTCCAGGACCAGATGGAATCTCCCCATCACTCCTTCAGAATGGTAGGGAATGCCTTATACCACACCTGATGAGAATTATGATCAGCAGCCTGGCGCTGGGGCATGTCCCCGAGCCATGGAATAGAGCTAGGGTGGTCTTTATCCCCAAGGCTGGGAAGAAAGATATCACCCATCCAAAGTCCTTTAGACCCATCAGTTTAACATCGTTCTTACTGAAAACGTTGGAAAAGCTGGTGGACATCCACATTAGAACGACGCTGCTCAAGCAGGATCCGCTGCACTTTGCACAACATGCGTATAGAGCAGGTCGATCAACTGACACTGCGCTGTATCAGCTGAGGAACATCCTCGGTAGAGCAGTTGAAAACAGAGAGGTTGCTGTGTGTGCCTTTCTTGACATTGAAGGTGCCTTTGACAACACATCGCATGATGCTGTCAATAGAGCACTTATAAGAAGGGGTGTCAATCGCACGCTATCCGAGTGGATTCAATCCCTACTCAGATCGAGGCTAGTCACGGCGGAAACAGGAGACAGCTCCGTAACTGTTACCACTACTCGTGGCTGCCCACAAGGAGGAGTACTATCCCCACTTTTGTGGAGCCTCCTTGTTGATGAACTACTAGTAAGACTGTCCGATAAAGGAATACAATGTCAGGGCTATGCCGATGACATTGTCTTTATCGCAGTAGGAAGATTCGAGAACACTCTCTGTGATATAGTGCAGAGGGGATTGAATATTACGTACAACTGGTGCAAGGAAGTGGGCCTCAGCCTTAACCCAGCTAAGACAGTGGTTGTACCATTCACCAGAAGGTATAAAATACCAAATATGCGGCAACTCCATCTCAGGGGCTGCCCCATTACGACGAGCAAGGAAGTAAAATACCTTGGAGTAATATTTGACAACAAACTGAGATTTACCTGTCATATAGAAAGCGTGGTAAACAAATGCACTAGAGCACTATACACGTGTAGAAGAATAGCCGGAAGGTCGTGGGGAACATCACCAAAGATTATTCGCTGGCTGTATCTTATGGTCATACGACCGATGCTCACCTATGGAGCCATTGCATGGGGAAATCGGGTGGAGATCACCTCCGTCCAGAATGACCTCAAGAAAGTACAGAGGCTAGCCTGTGTATGTATGACAGGAGCAATGAAAACCTGTCCTACCGAAGCACTGGAGGTTCTTATGAACATAACACCACTCCATATTATAATAAATCTCCAGATGAAAGCAACACTGCTTCGAATGGCAGCCGAAGGAATCGGCAAAGGGCACATAATTAGTGCTAGAGACGCTGACGAACTTGGAAAAACGGTCCCCTCAATTCTGCTACCAAGAGATGAGATGACCACGGAGTACAACTTCAAAAAGAACTTTAGCACTAGTTTGAGTAGCAAAAGCAAATGGACTAACTTAGAGGAGATACATCCTATGAGTAGACACACCATTGTGTGGTATACGGACGGGTCTTTAACAAAAGAAGGCACCGGCCTGGGGGTCGCGGGACCAAGAACGAGACTGTCAGAATCACTGGGGAAGTATACCAGCATATTTCAGGCAGAAGTATGTGCGATAGGTAGGTGTGTGGACATAAACCTAACTAGGAAATATATGGGCAGAGAAATAGCTATTCTGTCAGACAGTCAGGCCGCTATAAACGCAGTGACTGGCTCAAAAATAAATTCAAAATTGGTTCAGGAAACCAGAGCCAAACTAAACCATCTGGGACACTGGAACAACGTTTCACTAAGATGGGTCCCGGGACATAACAACATTCCTGGGAACGAAATTGCTGACGAGCTGGCAAGAAACGGTGCTGCGAACCAACTAATAGGGCCTGAACCCTTCTGTGGTATTGGCAGACACACCATTAAACAACTGCTACGAGAAGAGGAGAGATCCAGACGACAATCAAACTGGATTGGCACGACTGGTTTACGACAGTCCAAGCAGCTCCTCGGTTCCTATGATCTGAATAGGTTCAAGAAAATCTCCCAACTGGGCAAGAATTCCCTTAGGATACTTACTGGGTTACTTACGGGACATTGCAGGCTAAGAAAACACCTGAGCATGCTGGGCATCGTTGATTCTAACACTTGTAGGTTTTGTGAAATAAGGGAGGAATCCTCCCAACACATACTTACGGAGTGTGACGCTCTCGCCAGAAGAAGGGCATCCATCTTCGGCGACTACAGAATACCGATGCGCGACGTAACCGGACTAGAACCATCCCAGATAATTAAATTTATCTCCATAATTGGACTGGCCAAGGAGCTCTAGAGCTAGTAGGGAGCACAATAGATCCTAAGGGTCGCAGTGCAGTTTTCCCCTTACAATTATTATTATTATTACAGCTAGCTGTAATTAGTCTTCGTACTTGTCTTTGCACTTCCTGTTAAGTTCTTTTGCCTCGACCAGCGAACTGATCGGATGTGCCCACTCCAATTAACTTTGTGCATATATATATATAATACCTATATATGCTTAGTCCGCGAGTTTACTTAATTTAAATCGGTCTTTATTTGTGCAATCGCCGTTAATTTGGCCAAAAGATCAATAACCAAGTATGCTGAATTACTCAAGCATTTTAGGAGCAAATATATTTTTTGAGTGAGTTCTTGCAAATTCTTGTAATTCTATATAAATTACATATTACCCAATTTAGGTGCAGACTCCTCAATATATGTACCATCGTTAATAATCTCAAAGGCCTAGTTTGAGGAACAATGCATATCGCATGTTTGTTTGCATTTTCGAAAAGGTAAAAATTGCTTTAATAAAGCTTTGCCAATTAACTAATTTCCATATTTCAATACCCAGCACTATACCCATATGATTGGCACAGGCAAGGCATAAGCAATAAGAGCAGTGGAGGCGGCAAAATTGGCAAGAGCAGAACAGCATACATTTACAAAAACAACACCTGCAATCAAAAGCTTTCAGCGCCGCTGATAACCGCGCTCTTGCAGCAGCGCATGCGCAGCGGCTCAGCTGAGCTTTGTTCTGCAGTCGAAAACCGCGTGCGCGTCGGAATGTTCTTGTTTATTTGGAGCTGCTCCCGCCGAACCGCCTGACCATTGTTATAATTGCCTATGTGTCTTATTGTGCTCAAAAGTGTCCGGATCCTATGCATCTCAGCCCCCATATGTGGGGAAAAAATCATATATACATGTGCCTGAAAATCATTAAAATTGGAACAGATCTGAATTTGCACCTTTGCCCTTTGGATTACCCAATGGCCACCCCTTCAACATCGTTGCAGCAAAAAGCAAAAGCATCAAACGCTTAATTAATCAAATAATATACATAAAGTGCAGTGTCTTTGTGCATAAGTGACTTGAGGCAATTGATCATTTTTATTTTTTTATTAAAAAAATTCCTTTAAATATTATAAAACTATTTAGCTTTTCTCAAGAGTGCATATTCTCATGAAAGTAAAACTTAAAATACGTTTTCCGCATCATAATTATCATGTTTTAAGCCAAATCAATTGGCCAATTTAATAATCTAATTCCGTTTGCTAAAGCTTTTATATTTATACCTATTTTTTATGCCTTTTTACAAGTCAATCATTACGCATAACCACATAACATAACAACTAAACACTTTAAACAGCATCACGTCGATCATCGCATACTCTACGAAGGCCTTCGGAGGATCTGCAGATGGGTGAGTGAAGTAAATGGTCATGCTTAAATTGATTTTGATTGGCATTTATTAAATTAAACTCAATTTATAACCAATATTAAAATGTGTGAAGTGAATTTGTTGAATTTTATAACCACACCTTTTACTATGGTCGTAAATACTTTTCAATACCCTAACCCTTGATTTTGTTTTGATCAGTTATCTCTTGCGCGCATTTCAATTAAATTCATTTTTTTTTGTTGTTCCTTTATATTTATATTAACACATGTTCTAATTAATCTGCTTAATAATTTTTGACCAACAATATTCTTAGGGCCTTCTGCCAAACTATATAAACGCAAATGCTTTAAAGAATATCTTCGTAACTATATTTTACCTTATATTAAAATATACATTTATTATGCACTTTTGAGTTAATTTAATTATATTAAAATTATATAAATAATATTATGATTATGTTTAGTTTTATGCACCATATACATATCATGTATGATATGTTAGGTTTCTGATGTTTCTTTATATTTTTTTGAAGTCATATATTCGTATCTAAATGAAGTATCTTTATCTTTATTTTGTAAGGTTATGAAAACAAACTATGAATTGTTAAAATAAACATCTATATCCCGGAAAGTAATGTAGTGATTTAAAATGTCGTGAGTTGGCATGTTTTGGGATTTTCCTCAAAAAATTCGCATTGGAAAATCATGGTAGGGTGGGTAGAGAGCGAGAGCTATGACAACATCGGCATAGTTTCCTGAAGTTTGAGTAATTGGTACTCCTATGTCTGTCTTTTCTTTAATGTTCTATTATGGGTTTAATTGTGATTTCTCTTCCTCCTCCTTAATTGGCATTAGGGATTTTTTTTTTTTTTTTGTATGTAGTTAGTTGTCCGGTAGACTGAGTCAAAGAACCCCCCCACAGGCTGTTCGCTAGTCGTAACTAGAAAATCCCGACAGACGACGTCTTGGACACAGCACAAGGACATTTCTTCGTCCTTCAAATAACGATTACATTACATAAAATGGCGCCCAACGTGGGGCAATAAGGCTTTTAGGGCTTGTAAGGATGTTTTAGTTTTTTTTGTGCCAACGTGAGTGGTATTTTATTTACTTCATTGCATAAAATTATTGACTACGTGTGGCTGTTAAGGCTTAAAACTACTTCCTAATTGGTTCCTTTATTTTCTTTTAACAACTGTTTTCGAAATTCAAATCTATTTTATTATTTTTTTGGGGAAAAAATCACAACTATTTACTATAGAAAACTAGAGATTCTGAATTATTTTCTTTTAAATTCAAATAATTATACACACTACAACATCTGGTGTAGTTTCTGTAGTAAGGCCCATATATTTTTATTCTCTTTATTCTCATTTTTAAATTACTTCTAAATTTTATGATTTATCTAATAGATCTGGTTACGTAGCTGGAATTGCGGCTCTTGGCTATGGACCAATTGTACGACCGCTCGTATAAAGGCTTTTAAGATTTATCATAATCTTCCACTTTTTATATTGGAATAGTTTTTCAAATATGTTGACACGACATATCGGAATAGCGCTTTATTTTGGCATGGACCGAAATAGCGACCATTTGTTAGTTATCAATTCTTTGAATTAAATAGTCCAATTTCAATTAGTTTCAGTTAAAATTTATAAAAACATTTTTTCTATAACACTAGTTTACAAATTTAAGGGTCATCGAGTGAACCTTCATAAAAAAGTGTTTTTTAGGGTAATTTGGGGTCGAGAAACACGAAAATGGCAACCTTTTTTTTTTCTTAAGCACCGTTTTCGAGATATTTTCGAAAAACATGTTTTTGGGCACTTATTTCAGTTATTTTTCAATATCTCGTGAACAAAATTTTGTATCAAAATGAAAGACAATTAGATCGAAAGGTATTGATTTGCTCTTTACAGTGATATATAATTATGAACAGATTAATTCAAAATTATAGAAGTTACAAGCAACCAAATTCGAAAAAAAGTGTAATTTTCGACCAATTTTCAAAATTACTAATTTTCGACTTGCTTGTTATTAACGAAAAAAATTTTTTAAAAATTATGTTAAGCTTTAAACTGAAAGAGAATCCTTTTACGAACATTTCGAGTCTAAGATCTTTAAAATCGGGTAAGAATTGTAGATGTTATGGAACCATATACGAAAGTACCAATCTCATTCATTCACACTTTTGTATGAAAAAAAAATTTTTCACTCAAAGTTTTTCATTTGCGTTCATTTTCGTCTTCACGCATTTGTATGCAGCTGTAGTCGTGTTTTTTCATTCATGGTTCCATAACATCTACAGTTCCTATCCGATTTCGAAGATCTTCGACTCGAAATGTTCGTAAAAGAATTCTCTTCCAGATTAAGGCTTAATATATTTTTTAAATATTTTTTTTCGTTAATAAAGGGCAATCCAAAAGTTTGTAATTTTGAAAAATGGTAAACATTTTCGAGTTTGGTTGCTTGTAACTTCTATAATTTTGACTTAATCTGTATATAATTATATATCACTGTAAAGAGCAAATCAATACCTTTCGATCTAATCATCTTTCATATCGATACAAAATTTTGTACACGATATATTGAAAAATAACTGAAATAAGTGCCCAAAACATGTTTTTCGAAAATATCTCGAAAACGGTGCTTAAGAAAAAAAAAAGGTAGCCATTTTCGTGTTTCTCGACCCCAAATTACCCTAAAAAACACTTTTTTACGAAGGTTCATTTTTCGTGTAAACTAGTGTAATCTTTCAATTTTTCTCAGATTTTAAAATTGTGTTAGTAGAGATCTTTGTTATATTTTTCTGAGTTATGGCCGGACAATGATCTTTGAGTCATCCGCTTTTAACTTCAGTTTTAACTAACTTCAATACTATTATGTATTTTAATAATCTCTATAATTTGGCTTATGTGTGCTTTTAGTATACGCTATTCTTAGTACCAGTTGGAATGTCTTATAATTTGGTAGGTTGCCGATTTAAGAACCTCTGGAATTGACTATCTTTGGCATTTCTAATAGCTATATGTTTGCAATACTTTTCTTTATTTAATTTTTGTGCTCAGGTTGTATCACAACAGAACGGATTGCTCTCTGAGATTGGAATGCAATTACTTTTGGCTTTGGACCGAAAAATTGACCGCTCAGAGTAGACCTTTTATTGTGTTGCTATCATTGCAATCATTTTCCTTTCTTTTCTTTTTTTTTATGCTCAGAATGTAGCGCATCAGAACGGATTGCTCTCTGAGAATTGGAATGCAATTAATTTTGGATTTGGACCGAAAAGTTTACCGTCACTATTTTTTTGCATCTTCTCTTTATTTTTCAGAGTATCATCACTTAACTGCTTTAGTATTACCAACACTCACTTCATTTTAATCACACTACTTACTGGATGGGAATAAAAAAAAAAAAAAAAAAACATATCTTTTTCAATATTCCCTTTATTATGCCTTATTCAAAGCAATTGAGAGTTTTGAATATAAACAGTTTATTTCGGATTTTATTATATCCATTTTTTACTTTATTTTTACACATTATGCCGATCACGCGTAGTAGAGAAGATTTGCGCAATCTTCCTACCTCAGCTCCTGTGCCCGAGGGGAGATGTACGATTTGTTCTCAAGCCTTGTTGGAATCTCAGGACGTGGTTAAAACAAAATGTGATCACCAATTTCATAAAAGGTGTATCACAACTTATTAAGAGAAAACAAATGAATGTCCCATTTGTAAAACTTTATGCCATACAAAAGATTTACAGGTAATAGATCCTTCAGTTTCGAACAAACTAGGAGCTATTCCTAAAACTCATTATACTCGCAGTAAATCGCAGTCGGAGACTATTCCAACGTCTGTTGACCAAGCGGCGAGTGTAAGCCAACCTGATTATGACACTTTAACTCAAGATCGTGAGCCACTAAAGGAGGTTGCTCCGATCAAATCTGTACGTAAGGGTCGTCCGAGGAAGCAGCGTGGTGGTCGAAATCTTAATCACGGCCAACGTCTGTCATCTGATGGGTCGGCAATTGCTACGCAATCAATTAATATTGACTACAATTTGATTTTTGAAAAGATGGAACAACTTATTGATCGCCGTATGTCACAACTAAATCTAAAAAGCGACGACACTTCAAACTCAAACTTACAAAATGTACAGCCTAGACTACAAATGCCAGTAGATCTAGATAGTCCTTTGGCTAGATCTGGAGCTCATTCGATTTCTACGATGAGACCAGAAAAGGTCACTCAAATTATTCAGAGCTGGGGCGTAAAGTTCGATGGCTCTACAAAAGGCCCTACAGTTCAAGAGTTTCTCTACAGAGTTCGAGCTCTTACAGCTGATAGCCTTCAAAATGATTTTTCTTTATTATGCAAAAATTTGCACGTTCTGCTTATTGGAAAAGCACGTGAGTGGTATTGGAGGTATCGCAAAGAAATCGCCCAAGTAAATTGGGAAGATTTTTGCGAAGCCCTCAAAAACCAATATCACGACAACAAGGATGACGATCTCATTTTGGAAGAGATACGAGCGCGAAAACAGCGGGAAGGTGAACCATTTGATTCATTTTATGACGATGTCATGACCCTTGTTTCACGTCTTTCTATGCCATTGGATGACTATAGGCTTATACAACAGTTAAAGCGCAATCTTATTCCTGAAATCCGACAAGCACTCCTGTATGTCACAATCCATTCAGCAGCTCATTTGCGGCAACTTGTCCAAATGCGTGAAAATTTATTTAGTGAGAACGATTTTAAACGCCTTTCAAAACCAAGCGTGGGTTTTAAGCCAGTTAAACGCACAGTTGCGACTATAGAAGACGATAGTAGTATATATCCTCCACCTGATAGTGATCTCTCAATAAATGCAGTACGACAATCTGTTAATAAACTAATTTGTTGGAACTGTGAACAGGAAGGTCATGCATGGGATATGTGTTTGCGTGAGAGAAAAATTTTCTGCTATGGTTGCGGGGCGAAAAATGTCTATAAGCCGCAATGCGAAACCTGTCTTAAACGCTCGGAAAACTTATGCAAGGGACCACCTGTCAACAACGGACGGTTGGCCCAAAAGTAATCGTTGTACCAAAACCGGATTTTTCTTCTTTAGCGTCTGAATCTTCGAGGGAAGTGGCGCTAGAAAACGATTTAAATATTCCCTTAATTATACCAAACTCTTCTGATATACCTAAGCCCAATTTATACCCAATCAAACCTTACCATGAACGCTTAAAAAACTATTCTGAAGTAAGAGCAAAAATCTTTGGAGAAGTTAATTGTGCTAATATAACTAAAAAGAGATCTTCTTTACGTATTCGTAATTTCTGGCAAACTGTCAATTGCACTAGAAAACTTCTTATTTCTGCCATTATAAATAATACATCAGATGGACGTCTGTATGCTCCCGTATCTTTTCTAGATTTTAATGAGAACGGTCTGTTAGACACTGGAGCTAACGTTAGCTGTATAGGGGCTGATTTAGCTCAAGCTAATTGGTCGTCTTACGATCGTTTTAAGAAATTTTCTTCAGGTGTTAAAACAGCTGACGGGAAGAATCAACCAGTTATAGGGTCAATTCTCATAGATCTAAATTATAATCATGAAATAAAATCGCTCACACTTTATATAGTTCCATCAATACACAAACGTCTTATTCTTGGAATGGATTTTGTGAGAAAATTTAATTTGTTTCCAGGATTAAAGTCTTCCTGTAGCGAGTCTGTCAAAGAAGCCCAGATTAATACGATTGATGAAAATAAATTTCCTTTAACACCAGACCAGTCAAAGCGTTTGCAGTCCGTCATTAACCTATTTCCCAATTTTGAGACACAAGGCCTTGGGAGAACAGCTCTTTTAAAACATCATATTGACGTTGGAGATGCTAGACCTGTTAAGCAACGATTTTATCCAGTGTCGCCAGCTGTAGAAAAGCTTACGTTTGCAGAGATAGACAGAATGTTAAAGTTAGACGTAATAGAGTTGTCCAAGAGTTCTTGGAGTTCGCCAATGCACATGGTTATTAAACCCAATAAAACTCGTGGATGTTTGGATGCCAGAAAGATTAACGAATTTACGAAAAAAGATGCTTATCCTCTTCCAAGCATTGACGGAATTTTTGCAAGACTTCCAAAAGCGAATCTGATAACAAAACTTGATTTGAAAGATGCGTTCTGGCAGATACCCTTAACGGATGAATCTAAGGCTATTACAGCTTTCACAGTCCCTGGTCGTCCTCTATACCAGTTTAAAGTGATGCCTTTTGGGCTCTGTAATGCGCCTCAAACTATGTGTCGGTTGATGGATGAACTTATTCCACCCGAACTAAAATATTGTGTTTTTGGATACTTAGATGACTTATGCATTGTTTCTGAAGATTTTGAATCACATTTGTCAGTCTTAATCCGTCTCGCTGAGGAATTTAGAAAAGCTAACTTAACGCTAAACATAACAAAAAGCAAGTTCTGTGTAACAGAGGTGCAATATTTGGGTTATGTTATTGGTAAAGGTGGCATTTCAACTGATCCAGCTAAAATCAGTGCTATTAAGTCATGGCCAGCTCCAAAAACTTTGAGACAGGCCAGAGCTTTTCTTGGTCTTGTTGGCTGGTATAGGCGATTTATTGAAAATTTCTCAGGGATAGTATGCCCAATTACAGAATTATTGTCTACTAAAAAGAAATTTGCTTGGACTGATGCAGCACAAGTAGCTTTTGAAAAACTTAAGGATATGCTGACTTCTGCTCCCGTATTGCAAAATCCAGACTTTGCAAAGACATTTTATGTCCACTGCGATGCTAGCGACGTAGGCATTGGAGCTGTTTTAGTGCAATTGTCTGAGGATGGTTCTGAGAAACCAGTGGCTTTTATGTCGAAAAAACTCAACTCAGCACAGAGAAATTATAGCGTCACTGAGCGTGAGTGTTTAGCAGCACTAGAAGCCATAGAAAAATTTAGATGCTACCTTGAACTTCAACCTTTTGAGGTTATTACTGATCATGCCAGCTTAGTATGGCTTATGAGACAACCAAATCTGAAAGGTCGGCTTGCACGCTGGGCAATGCGTTTGCAAGGATACAAATTTGAAGTTAGTCACCGCAGAGGCAAAGAGAATGTTGTACCAGATGCTCTTTCACGCATATTTACTGAAGAAGTATCTGCTATTGAAGAAATTGGTCCTGAAGTTGATCTTAGTTCACCATGCTTCAATGATTCTGATTATCAGGATCTGAAATCAAGAATATTGCAAGAAGAATCGCGCTTTCCTGATTTAAAAATAGTAGATCAGTTTGTTTATATCCGCACAGAACATGACAATGGAAATCCTTTGAATTCTCAAACTATGTGGAAACTTTGGATACCGAAAGCTTTGACCTCAGATGTCATTAAGAGAGCGCATGATGTTGTCGTATCAGCTCATGGTGGAATGGTTAAGACCTTGGAACGGATCCGTAGAAACTTTTACTGGCCTGGTATGGTGTCACAAGTGCGTGATTATATACGAAATTGCGATGTCTGTAAAATGACAAAGGCCCCAAACTGTACGCTTAAGCCTCCAATGGGTGAAGCAGCGGTGTCAGTTCGTCCCTTTGAACGTTTGTACGTAGATATCCTCGGACCTTATCCCAGAAGCAAACGCGGTCACATCGGTTTATTAATTGTTATGGATCACTTTTCTAAGTACCATTGGTTATGTCCCTTACGAAAATTTACATCTAAAGTTATTCAAGAATATCTTCAGCATCACATATTCTTTGTGTATGGCGTGCCTAAACTTCTTATCAGCGACAATGGGTCCCAATTCAAGTCGTCTGAATTTAATGCGTTTCTGACTTCTCTGGGTATAAAACATATGTATAATGCTTTGTATTCTCCTCAGTCAAATGCATCTGAACGAGTTAATCGTTCGCTTGTGGCTGCTATTCGAGCATACTTGCGTGAGGATCAACGAGACTGGGATGAGCATATACATGGTATTAGCAGTGCATTGCGAAGTGCATACCACCAAAGTGTAGGATGTTCTCCATACCATGCGTTGTATGGTTTTGAGATGATCTCCCATGGCTCTCAGTATGATCTGTTAGCAAAACTTAACTTGTTAAGCGAATCAGAAAACGTTCTGAAAAGGGATGACCAACTTCAGCTTATGCGTCGTGAGATCAAGCAAAACATTGCAAAGGCCCATGAACAGCAGAAAAAACACAATGATTTACGTACACGAAACATTCAGTTCAAAGTAGGACAGGAGGTCTTTAGACGAAACTTTTCTCAAAGTAATTTCTCCAAGAACGTTAACGCTAAGCTATGTCCTATATGGCTGAAAGCACGAGTTCGCGAGAGAATAGGTAACAGCTTCTATATTCTGGAAGACTTGCAAGGGCGTATTCAAGGTACATTCCATGCTAAGGACATAAGGCAGTAATGGTTTTTCTTCTGGATAATACTCCAAAGCAAGGGTCTAGAATTCTCCAGTGGTGTAATGAACAATTACTGCCACCAAAATATTTTTTTTGTTACTATACCATTTTTTTTTATTCATTTTATTTATACGTTTAGTTTATTTTTTTGTAAATTTTATTAATTAGTTTATTTTGTCAATGGCTTAGTTTAGTTAGTTTAAGATCTTTTGCCTCACTGTTATACGCAATTTAAATGTAACGTTTAACTTAGCTAAGACACAAACCAAGGTCACAAAGCTTTTTAGCGCTGCCTAAGTCAACCCTATGACACTGCCATATTTGACAATTACTCTCAATTACAGCTAGCTGGATGTTAGGACACCCAAACACCAGCTGGAACTAGACCATAGAGTACACGGGGTCAATGAATGTATTGCCAACGCTTTTGAAAGCAGCTGTCCTCTTAGTAGAGCACGTAGAGAGAGAGACGCTCCGTGGTGGAACAAACACCTGGAGAAATTACGCAAAAAGAGTCGATCCCTCTTCAATCGCGCTAAGCGAACTGGAGAGTGGGAGATCTATCGCTGCTGTCTCACTCTCTACAGTGCAAGCATTAGGAAGGCTAAGCGACGGAACTACAGGAATTTCTGTGAGTCCATAGCTAACACAAATACTGCCGCCAGACTCCACAAAGCCATGGCAAAGGCACCACCGGAGGGGAACATCTCTCTGAAGAAAAGTGACAACACTTTTACCTCTACCGCAGTAGAGAAATTGAGTCTCTTAATTGAGACGCACTTTCCGGGAAGCATCCCGAACGCAGTGCAAGTTCAATCAATAATAAACCATAGAAGACCATCAAGGGAGGACTGGGAAATCGCCAAGTCTATAGTTACTAACGAACGATTGAAATGGGCACTGACCTCGTTCCAGCCTTTCAAGAGTCCAGGACCAGATGGAATCTCCCCATCACTCCTTCAGAATGGTAGGGAATGCCTTATACCACACCTGATGAGAATTATGATCAGCAGCCTGGCGCTGGGGCATGTCCCCGAGCCATGGAATAGAGCTAGGGTGGTCTTTATCCCCAAGGCTGGGAAGAAAGATATCACCCATCCAAAGTCCTTTAGACCCATCAGTTTAACATCGTTCTTACTGAAAACGTTGGAAAAGCTGGTGGACATCCACATTAGAACGACGCTGCTCAAGCAGGATCCGCTGCACTTTGCACAACATGCGTATAGAGCAGGTCGATCAACTGACACTGCGCTGTATCAGCTGAGGAACATCCTCGGTAGAGCAGTTGAAAACAGAGAGGTTGCTGTGTGTGCCTTTCTTGACATTGAAGGTGCCTTTGACAACACATCGCATGATGCTGTCAATAGAGCACTTATAAGAAGGGGTGTCAATCGCACGCTATCCGAGTGGATTCAATCCCTACTCAGATCGAGGCTAGTCACGGCGGAAACAGGAGACAGCTCCGTAACTGTTACCACTACTCGTGGCTGCCCACAAGGAGGAGTACTATCCCCACTTTTGTGGAGCCTCCTTGTTGATGAACTACTAGTAAGACTGTCCGATAAAGGAATACAATGTCAGGGCTATGCCGATGACATTGTCTTTATCGCAGTAGGAAGATTCGAGAACACTCTCTGTGATATAGTGCAGAGGGGATTGAATATTACGTACAACTGGTGCAAGGAAGTGGGCCTCAGCCTTAACCCAGCTAAGACAGTGGTTGTACCATTCACCAGAAGGTATAAAATACCAAATATGCGGCAACTCCATCTCAGGGGCTGCCCCATTACGACGAGCAAGGAAGTAAAATACCTTGGAGTAATATTTGACAACAAACTGAGATTTACCTGTCATATAGAAAGCGTGGTAAACAAATGCACTAGAGCACTATACACGTGTAGAAGAATAGCCGGAAGGTCGTGGGGAACATCACCAAAGATTATTCGCTGGCTGTATCTTATGGTCATACGACCGATGCTCACCTATGGAGCCATTGCATGGGGAAATCGGGTGGAGATCACCTCCGTCCAGAATGACCTCAAGAAAGTACAGAGGCTAGCCTGTGTATGTATGACAGGAGCAATGAAAACCTGTCCTACCGAAGCACTGGAGGTTCTTATGAACATAACACCACTCCATATTATAATAAATCTCCAGATGAAAGCAACACTGCTTCGAATGGCAGCCGAAGGAATCGGCAAAGGGCACATAATTAGTGCTAGAGACGCTGACGAACTTGGAAAAACGGTCCCCTCAATTCTGCTACCAAGAGATGAGATGACCACGGAGTACAACTTCAAAAAGAACTTTAGCACTAGTTTGAGTAGCAAAAGCAAATGGACTAACTTAGAGGAGATACATCCTATGAGTAGACACACCATTGTGTGGTATACGGACGGGTCTTTAACAAAAGAAGGCACCGGCCTGGGGGTCGCGGGACCAAGAACGAGACTGTCAGAATCACTGGGGAAGTATACCAGCATATTTCAGGCAGAAGTATGTGCGATAGGTAGGTGTGTGGACATAAACCTAACTAGGAAATATATGGGCAGAGAAATAGCTATTCTGTCAGACAGTCAGGCCGCTATAAACGCAGTGACTGGCTCAAAAATAAATTCAAAATTGGTTCAGGAAACCAGAGCCAAACTAAACCATCTGGGACACTGGAACAACGTTTCACTAAGATGGGTCCCGGGACATAACAACATTCCTGGGAACGAAATTGCTGACGAGCTGGCAAGAAACGGTGCTGCGAACCAACTAATAGGGCCTGAACCCTTCTGTGGTATTGGCAGACACACCATTAAACAACTGCTACGAGAAGAGGAGAGATCCAGACGACAATCAAACTGGATTGGCACGACTGGTTTACGACAGTCCAAGCAGCTCCTCGGTTCCTATGATCTGAATAGGTTCAAGAAAATCTCCCAACTGGGCAAGAATTCCCTTAGGATACTTACTGGGTTACTTACGGGACATTGCAGGCTAAGAAAACACCTGAGCATGCTGGGCATCGTTGATTCTAACACTTGTAGGTTTTGTGAAATAAGGGAGGAATCCTCCCAACACATACTTACGGAGTGTGACGCTCTCGCCAGAAGAAGGGCATCCATCTTCGGCGACTACAGAATACCGATGCGCGACGTAACCGGACTAGAACCATCCCAGATAATTAAATTTATCTCCATAATTGGACTGGCCAAGGAGCTCTAGAGCTAGTAGGGAGCACAATAGATCCTAAGGGTCGCAGTGCAGTTTTCCCCTTACAATTATTATTATTATTACAGCTAGCTGTAATTAGTCTTCGTACTTGTCTTTGCACTTCCTGTTAAGTTCTTTTGCCTCGACCAGCGAACTGATCGGATGTGCCCACTCCGCAATTAACTTTGTGCATATATATATATAATACCTATATATGCTTAGTCCGCGAGTTTACTTAATTTAAATCGGTCTTTATTTGTGCAATCGCCGTTAATTTGGCCAAAAGATCAATAACCAAGTATGCTGAATTACTCAAGCATTTTAGGAGCAAATATATTTTTTGAGTGAGTTCTTGCAAATTCTTGTAATTCTATATAAATTACATATTACCCAATTTAGGTGCAGACTCCTCAATATATGTACCATCGTTAATAATCTCAAAGGCCTAGTTTGAGGAACAATGCATATCGCATGTTTGTTTGCATTTTCGAAAAGGTAAAAATTGCTTTAATAAAGCTTTGCCAATTAACTAATTTCCATATTTCAATACCCAGCACTATACCCATATGATTGGCACAGGCAAGGCATAAGCAATAAGAGCAGTGGAGGCGGCAAAATTGGCAAGAGCAGAACAGCATACATTTACAAAAACAACACCTGCAATCAAAAGCTTTCAGCGCCGCTGATAACCGCGCTCTTGCAGCAGCGCATGCGCAGCGGCTCAGCTGAGCTTTGTTCTGCAGTCGAAAACCGCGTGCGCGTCGGAATGTTCTTGTTTATTTGGAGCTGCTCCCGCCGAACCGCCTGACCATTGTTATAATTGCCTATGTGTCTTATTGTGCTCAAAAGTGTCCGGATCCTATGCATCTCAGCCCCCATATGTGGGGAAAAAATCATATATACATGTGCCTGAAAATCATTAAAATTGGAACAGATCTGAATTTGCACCTTTGCCCTTTGGATTACCCAATGGCCACCCCTTCAACATCGTTGCAGCAAAAAGCAAAAGCATCAAACGCTTAATTAATCAAATAATATACATAAAGTGCAGTGTCTTTGTGCATAAGTGACTTGAGGCAATTGATCATTTTTATTTTTTTTATTAAAAAAATTCCTTTAAATATTATAAAACTATTTAGCTTTTCTCAAGAGTGCATATTCTCATGAAAGTAAAACTTAAAATACGTTTTCCGCATCATAATTATCATGTTTTAAGCCAAATCAATTGGCCAATTTAATAATCTAATTCCGTTTGCTAAAGCTTTTATATTTATACCTATTTTTTATGCCTTTTTACAAGTCAATCATTACGCATAACCACATAACATAACAACTAAACACTTTAAACAGCATCACGTCGATCATCGCATACTCTACGAAGGCCTTCGGAGGATCTGCAGATGGGTGAGTGAAGTAAATGGTCATGCTTAAATTGATTTTGATTGGCATTTATTAAATTAAACTCAATTTATAACCAATATTAAAATGTGTGAAGTGAATTTGTTGAATTTTATAACCACACCTTTTACTATGGTCGTAAATACTTTTCAATACCCTAACCCTTGATTTTGTTTTGATCAGTTATCTCTTGCGCGCATTTCAATTAAATTCATTTTTTTTTGTTGTTCCTTTATATTTATATTAACACATGTTCTAATTAATCTGCTTAATAATTTTTGACCAACAATATTCTTAGGGCCTTCTGCCAAACTATATAAACGCAAATGCTTTAAAGAATATCTTCGTAACTATATTTTACCTTATATTAAAATATACATTTATTATGCACTTTTGAGTTAATTTAATTATATTAAAATTATATAAATAATATTATGATTATGTTTAGTTTTATGCACCATATACATATCATGTATGATATGTTAGGTTTCTGATGTTTCTTTATATTTTTTTGAAGTCATATATTCGTATCTAAATGAAGTATCTTTATCTTTATTTTGTAAGGTTATGAAAACAAACTATGAATTGTTAAAATAAACATCTATATCCCGGAAAGTAATGTAGTGATTTAAAATGTCGTGAGTTGGCATGTTTTGGGATTTTCCTCAAAAAATTCGCATTGGAAAATCATGGTAGGGTGGGTAGAGAGCGAGAGCTATGACAACATCGGCATAGTTTCCTGAAGTTTGAGTAATTGGTACTCCTATGTCTGTCTTTTCTTTAATGTTCTATTATGGGTTTAATTGTGATTTCTCTTCCTCCTCCTTAATTGGCATTAGGGATTTTTTTTTTTATTTTGTATGTAGTTAGTTGTCCGGTAGACTGAGTCAAAGAACCCCCCCACAGGCTGTTCGCTAGTCGTAACTAGAAAATCCCGACAGACGACGTCTTGGACACAGCACAAGGACATTTCTTCGTCCTTCAAATAACGATTACATTACATAAAATGGCGCCCAACGTGGGGCAATAAGGCTTTTAGGGCTTGTAAGGATGTTTTAGTTTTTTTTGTGCCAACGTGAGTGGTATTTTATTTACTTCATTGCATAAAATTATTGACTACGTGTGGCTGTTAAGGCTTAAAACTACTTCCTAATTGGTTCCTTTATTTTCTTTTAACAACTGTTTTCGAAATTCAAATCTATTTTATTATTTTTTTGGGGAAAAAATCACAACTATTTACTATAGAAAACTAGAGATTCTGAATTATTTTCTTTTAAATTCAAATAATTATACACACTACAACATCTGGTGTAGTTTCTGTAGTAAGGCCCATATATTTTTATTCTCTTTATTCTCATTTTTAAATTACTTCTAAATTTTATGATTTATCTAATAGATCTGGTTACGTAGCTGGAATTGCGGCTCTTGGCTATGGACCAATTGTACGACCGCTCGTATAAAGGCTTTTAAGATTTATCATAATCTTCCACTTTTTATATTGGAATAGTTTTTCAAATATGTTGACACGACATATCGGAATAGCGCTTTATTTTGGCATGGACCGAAATAGCGACCATTTGTTAGTTATCAATTCTTTGAATTAAATAGTCCAATTTCAATTAGTTTCAGTTAAAATTTATAAAAACATTTTTTCTATAACACTAGTTTACAAATTTAAGGGTCATCGAGTGAACCTTCAAAAAAAAGTTTTTTAGGGTAATTTGGGGTCGAGAAACACGAAAATGGCAACCTTTTTTTTCTTAAGCACCGTTTTCGAGATATTTTCGAAAAACATGTTTTTGGGCACTTATTTCAGTTATTTTTCAATATCTCGTGAACAAAATTTTGTATCAAAATGAAAGACAATTAGATCGAAAGGTATTGATTTGCTCTTTACAGTGATATATAATTATGTACAGATTAATTCAAAATTATAGAAGTTACAAGCAACCAAATTCGAAAAAAAGTGTAATTTTCGACCAATTTTCAAAATTACTAATTTTCGACTTGCTTGTTATTAACGAAAAAAATTTTTTAAAAATTATGTTAAACTCTTTAAACTGAAAGAGAATCCTTTTACGAACATTTCGAGTCTAAGATCTTTAAAATCGGGTAAGAATTGTAGATGTTATGGAACCATATACGAAAGTACCAATCTCATTCATTCACACTTTTGTATGAAAAAAATTTTCCCACTCAAAGTTTTTCATTTGCGTTCATTTTCGTCTTCACGCATTTGTATGCAGCTGTAGTCGTGTTTTTTCATTCATGGTTCCATAACATCTACAGTTCCTATCCGATTTCGAAGATCTTCGACTCGAAATGTTCGTAAAAGAATTCTCTTCCAGATTAAGGCTTAATATATTTTTTTAATATTTTTTTCGTTAATAAAGGGCAATCCAAAAGTTTGTAATTTTGAAAAATGGTAAACATTTTCGAGTTTGGTTGCTTGTAACTTCTATAATTTTGACTTAATCTGTATATAATTATATATCACTGTAAAGAGCAAATCAATACCTTTCGATCTAATCATCTTTCATATCGATACAAAATTTTGTACACGATATATTGAAAAATAACTGAAATAAGTGCCCAAAACATGTTTTTCGAAAATATCTCGAAAACGGTGCTTAAGAAAAAAAAAGGAGCCATTTTCGTGTTTCTCGACCCCAAATTACCCTAAAAACACTTTTTTACGAAGGTTCATTTTTCGTGTAAACTAGTGTAATCTTTCAATTTTTCTCAGATTTTAAAATTGTGTTAGTAGAGATCTTTGTTATATTTTTTCTGAGTTATGGCCGGACAATGATCTTTGAGTCATCCGCTTTTAACTTCAGTTTTAACTAACTTCAATACTATTATGTATTTTAATAATCTCTATAATTTGGCTTATGTGTGCTTTTAGTATACGCTATTCTTAGTACCAGTTGGAATGTCTTATAATTTGGTAGGTTGCCGATTTAAGAACCTCTGGAATTGACTATCTTTGGCATTTCTAATAGCTATATGTTTGCAATACTTTTCTTTATTTAATTTTTGTGCTCAGGTTGTATCACAACAGAACGGATTGCTCTCTGAGATTGGAATGCAATTACTTTTGGCTTTGGACCGAAAAATTGACCGCTCAGAGTAGACCTTTTATTGTGTTGCTATCATTGCAATCATTTTCCTTTCTTTTCTTTTTTTTTATGCTCAGAATGTAGCGCATCAGAACGGATTGCTCTCTGAGAATTGGAATGCAATTAATTTTGGATTTGGACCGAAAAGTTTACCGTCACTATTTTTTTGCATCTTCTCTTTATTTTTCAGAGTATCATCACTTAACTGCTTTAGTATTACCAACACTCACTTCATTTTAATCACACTACTTACTGGATGGGAATAAAAAAAAAAAAAAAAAAAAACATATCTTTTTCAATATTCCCTTTATTATGCCTTATTCAAAGCAATTGAGAGTTTTGAATATAAACAGTTTATTTCGGATTTTATTATATCCATTTTTTACTTTATTTTTACACATTATGCCGATCACGCGTAGTAGAGAAGATTTGCGCAATCTTCCTACCTCAGCTCCTGTGCCCGAGGGGAGATGTACGATTTGTTCTCAAGCCTTGTTGGAATCTCAGGACGTGGTTAAAACAAAATGTGATCACCAATTTCATAAAAGGTGTATCACAACTTATTAAGAGAAAACCAAATGAATGTCCCATTTGTAAAACTTTATGCCATACAAAAGATTTACAGGTAATAGATCCTTCAGTTTCGAACAAACTAGGAGCTATTCCTAAAACTCATTATACTCGCAGTAAATCGCGGTCGGAGACTATTCCAACGTCTGTTGACCAAGCGGCGAGTGTAAGCCAACCTGATTATGACACTTTAACTCAAGATCGTGAGCCACTAAAGGAGGTTGCTCCGATCAAATCTGTACGTAAGGGTCGTCCGAGGAAGCAGCGTGGTGGTCGAAATCTTAATCACGGCCAACGTCTGTCATCTGATGGGTCGGCAATTGCTACGCAATCAATTAATATTGACTACAATTTGATTTTTGAAAAGATGGAACAACTTATTGATCGCCGTATGTCACAACTAAATCTAAAAAGCGACGACACTTCAAACTCAAACTTACAAAATGTACAGCCTAGACTACAAATGCCAGTAGATCTAGATAGTCCTTTGGCTAGATCTGGAGCTCATTCGATTTCTACGATGAGACCAGAAAAGGTCACTCAAATTATTCAGAGCTGGGGCGTAAAGTTCGATGGCTCTACAAAAGGCCCTACAGTTCAAGAGTTTCTCTACAGAGTTCGAGCTCTTACAGCTGATAGCCTTCAAAATGATTTTTCTTTATTATGCAAAAATTTGCACGTTCTGCTTATTGGAAAAGCACGTGAGTGGTATTGGAGGTATCGCAAAGAAATCGCCCAAGTAAATTGGGAAGATTTTTGCGAAGCCCTCAAAAACCAATATCACGACAACAAGGATGACGATCTCATTTTGGAAGAGATACGAGCGCGAAAACAGCGGGAAGGTGAACCATTTGATTCATTTTATGACGATGTCATGACCCTTGTTTCACGTCTTTCTATGCCATTGGATGACTATAGGCTTATACAACAGTTAAAGCGCAATCTTATTCCTGAAATCCGACAAGCACTCCTGTATGTCACAATCCATTCAGCAGCTCATTTGCGGCAACTTGTCCAAATGCGTGAAAATTTATTTAGTGAGAACGATTTTAAACGCCTTTCAAAACCAAGCGTGGGTTTTAAGCCAGTTAAACGCACAGTTGCGACTATAGAAGACGATAGTAGTATATATCCTCCACCTGATAGTGATCTCTCAATAAATGCAGTACGACAATCTGTTAATAAACTAATTTGTTGGAACTGTGAACAGGAAGGTCATGCATGGGATATGTGTTTGCGTGAGAGAAAAATTTTCTGCTATGGTTGCGGGGCGAAAAATGTCTATAAGCCGCAATGCGAAACCTGTCTTAAACGCTCGGAAAACTTATGCAAGGGACCACCTGTCAACAACGGACGGTTGGCCCAAAAGTAATCGTTGTACCAAAACCGGATTTTTCTTCTTTAGCGTCTGAATCTTCGAGGGAAGTGGCGCTAGAAAACGATTTAAATATTCCCTTAATTATACCAAACTCTTCTGATATACCTAAGCCC
Source organism: Chymomyza costata (assembly GCA_018150985.1). Classification (NCBI taxonomy): domain Eukaryota; kingdom Metazoa; phylum Arthropoda; class Insecta; order Diptera; family Drosophilidae; genus Chymomyza; species Chymomyza costata. Next base: position 8,801 of record JAECWU010000135.1, on the reverse strand, counting down.
AATTTATACCCAATCAAACCTTACCATGAACGCTTAAAAAACTATTCTGAAGTAAGAGCAAAAATCTTTGGAGAAGTTAATTGTGCTAATATAACTAAAAAGAGATCTTCTTTACGTATTCGTAATTTCTGGCAAACTGTCAATTGCACTAGAAAACTTCTTATTTCTGCCATTATAAATAATACATCAGATGGACGTCTGTATGCTCCCGTATCTTTTCTAGATTTTAATGAGAACGGTCTGTTAGACACTGGAGCTAACGTTAGCTGTATAGGGGCTGATTTAGCTCAAGCTAATTGGTCGTCTTACGATCGTTTTAAGAAATTTTCTTCAGGTGTTAAAACAGCTGACGGGAAGAATCAACCAGTTATAGGGTCAATTCTCATAGATCTAAATTATAATCATGAAATAAAATCGCTCACACTTTATATAGTTCCATCAATACACAAACGTCTTATTCTTGGAATGGATTTTGTGAGAAAATTTAATTTGTTTCCAGGATTAAAGTCTTCCTGTAGCGAGTCTGTCAAAGAAGCCCAGATTAATACGATTGATGAAAATAAATTTCCTTTAACACCAGACCAGTCAAAGCGTTTGCAGTCCGTCATTAACCTATTTCCCAATTTTGAGACACAAGGCCTTGGGAGAACAGCTCTTTTAAAACATCATATTGACGTTGGAGATGCTAGACCTGTTAAGCAACGATTTTATCCAGTGTCGCCAGCTGTAGAAAAGCTTACGTTTGCAGAGATAGACAGAATGTTAAAGTTAGACGTAATAGAGTTGTCCAAGAGTTCTTGGAGTTCGCCAATGCACATGGTTATTAAACCCAATAAAACTCGTGGATGTTTGGATGCCAGAAAGATTAACGAATTTACGAAAAAAGATGCTTATCCTCTTCCAAGCATTGACGGAATTTTTGCAAGACTTCCAAAAGCGAATCTGATAACAAAACTTGATCTGAAAGATGCGTTCTGGCAGATACCCTTAACGGATGAATCTAAGGCTATTACAGCTTTCACAGTCCCTGGTCGTCCTCTATACCAGTTTAAAGTGATGCCTTTTGGGCTCTGTAATGCGCCTCAAACTATGTGTCGGTTGATGGATGAACTTATTCCACCCGAACTAAAATATTGTGTTTTTGGATACTTAGATGACTTATGCATTGTTTCTGAAGATTTTGAATCACATTTGTCAGTCTTAATCCGTCTCGCTGAGGAATTTAGAAAAGCTAACTTAACGCTAAACATAACAAAAAGCAAGTTCTGTGTAACAGAGGTGCAATATTTGGGTTATGTTATTGGTAAGGTGGCATTTCAACTGATCCAGCTAAAATCAGTGCTATTAAGTCATGGCCAGCTCCAAAAACTTTGAGACAGGCCAGAGCTTTTCTTGGTCTTGTTGGCTGGTATAGGCGATTTATTGAAAATTTCTCAGGGATAGTATGCCCAATTACAGAATTATTGTCTACTAAAAAGAAATTTGCTTGGACTGATGCAGCACAAGTAGCTTTTGAAAAACTTAAGGATATGCTGACTTCTGCTCCCGTATTGCAAAATCCAGACTTTGCAAAGACATTTTATGTCCACTGCGATGCTAGCGACGTAGGCATTGGAGCTGTTTTAGTGCAATTGTCTGAGGATGGTTCTGAGAAACCAGTGGCTTTTATGTCGAAAAACTCAACTCAGCACAGAGAAATTATAGCGTCACTGAGCGTGAGTGTTTAGCAGCACTAGAAGCCATAGAAAAATTTAGATGCTACCTTGAACTTCAACCTTTTGAGGTTATTACTGATCATGCCAGCTTAGTATGGCTTATGAGACAACCAAATCTGAAAGGTCGGCTTGCACGCTGGGCAATGCGTTTGCAAGGATACAAATTTGAAGTTAGTCACCGCAGAGGCAAAGAGAATGTTGTACCAGATGCTCTTTCACGCATATTTACTGAAGAAGTATCTGCTATTGAAGAAATTGGTCCTGAAGTTGATCTTAGTTCACCATGCTTCAATGATTCTGATTATCAGGATCTGAAATCAAGAATATTGCAAGAAGAATCGCGCTTTCCTGATTTAAAAATAGTAGATCAGTTTGTTTATATCCGCACAGAACATGACAATGGAAATCCTTTGAATTCTCAAACTATGTGGAAACTTTGGATACCGAAAGCTTTGACCTCAGATGTCATTAAGAGAGCGCATGATGTTGTCGTATCAGCTCATGGTGGAATGGTTAAGACCTTGGAACGGATCCGTAGAAACTTTTACTGGCCTGGTATGGTGTCACAAGTGCGTGATTATATACGAAATTGCGATGTCTGTAAAATGACAAAGGCCCCAAACTGTACGCTTAAGCCTCCAATGGGTGAAGCAGCGGTGTCAGTTCGTCCCTTTGAACGTTTGTACGTAGATATCCTCGGACCTTATCCCAGAAGCAAACGCGGTCACATCGGTTTATTAATTGTTATGGATCACTTTTCTAAGTACCATTGGTTATGTCCCTTACGAAAATTTACATCTAAAGTTATTCAAGAATATCTTCAGCATCACATATTCTTTGTGTATGGCGTGCCTAAACTTCTTATCAGCGACAATGGGTCCCAATTCAAGTCGTCTGAATTTAATGCGTTTCTGACTTCTCTGGGTATAAAACATATGTATACTGCTTTGTATTCTCCTCAGTCAAATGCATCTGAACGAGTTAATCGTTCGCTTGTGGCTGCTATTCGAGCATACTTGCGTGAGGATCAACGAGACTGGGATGAGCATATACATGGTATTAGCAGTGCATTGCGAAGTGCATACCACCAAAGTGTAGGATGTTCTCCATACCATGCGTTGTATGGTTTTGAGATGATCTCCCATGGCTCTCAGTATGATCTGTTAGCAAAACTTAACTTGTTAAGCGAATCAGAAAACGTTCTGAAAAGGGATGACCAACTTCAGCTTATGCGTCGTGAGATCAAGCAAAACATTGCAAAGGCCCATGAACAGCAGAAAAAACACTATGATTTACGTACACGAAACATTCAGTTCAAAGTAGGACAGGAGGTCTTTAGACGAAACTTTTCTCAAAGTAATTTCTCCAAGAACGTTAACGCTAAGCTATGTCCTATATGGCTGAAAGCACGAGTTCGCGAGAGAATAGGTAACAGCTTCTATATTCTGGAAGACTTGCAAGGGCGTATTCAAGGTACATTCCATGCTAAGGACATAAGGCAGTAATGGTTTTTCTTCTGGATAATACTCCGAGGCAAGGCTCTAGAATTCTCCAGTGGTGTAATGAACAATTACTGCCACCAAAATATTTTTTTTGTTACTATACCATTTTTTTTTATTCATTTTATTTATACGTTTAGTTTATTTTTTTGTAAATTTTATTAATTAGTTTATTTTGTCAATGGCTTAGTTTAGTTAGTTTAAGATCTTTTGCCTCACTGTTATACGCAATTTAAATGTAACGTTTAACTTAGCTAAGACACAAACCAAGGTCACAAAGCTTTTTAGCGCTGCCTAAGTCAACCCTATGACACTGCCATATTTGACAATTACTCTCAATTACAGCTAGCTGGATGTTAGGACACCCAAACACCAGCTGGAACTAGACCATAGAGTACACGAGGTCAATGAATGTATTGCCAACGCTTTTGAAAGCAGCTGTCCTCTTAGTAGAGCACGTAGAGAGAGAGACGCTCCGTGGTGGAACAAACACCTGGAGAAATTACGCAAAAAGAGTCGATCCCTCTTCAATCGCGCTAAGCGAACTGGAGAGTGGGAGATCTATCGCTGCTGTCTCACTCTCTACAGTGCAAGCATTAGGAAGGCTAAGCGACGGAACTACAGGAATTTCTGTGAGTCCATAGCTAACACAAATACTGCCGCCAGACTCCACAAAGCCATGGCAAAGGCACCACCGGAGGGGAACATCTCTCTGAAGAAAAGTGACAACACTTTTACCTCTACCGCAGTAGAGAAATTGAGTCTCTTAATTGAGACGCACTTTCCGGGAAGCATCCCGAACGCAGTGCAAGTTCAATCAATAATAAACCATAGAAGACCATCAAGGGAGGACTGGGAAATCGCCAAGTCTATAGTTACTAACGAACGATTGAAATGGGCACTGACCTCGTTCCAGCCTTTCAAGAGTCCAGGACCAGATGGAATCTCCCCATCACTCCTTCAGAATGGTAGGGAATGCCTTATACCACACCTGATGAGAATTATGATCAGCAGCCTGGCGCTGGGGCATGTCCCCGAGCCATGGAATAGAGCTAGGGTGGTCTTTATCCCCAAGGCTGGGAAGAAAGATATCACCCATCCAAAGTCCTTTAGACCCATCAGTTTAACATCGTTCTTACTGAAAACGTTGGAAAAGCTGGTGGACATCCACGATAGAACGACGCTGCTCAAGCAGGATCCGCTGCACTTTGCACAACATGCGTATAGAGCAGGTCGATCAACTGACACTGCGCTGTATCAGCTGAGGAACATCCTCGGTAGAGCAGTTGAAAACAGAGAGGTTGCTGTGTGTGCCTTTCTTGACATTGAAGGTGCCTTTGACAACACATCGCATGATGCTGTCAATAGAGCACTTATAAGAAGGGGTGTCAATCGCACGCTATCCGAGTGGATTCAATCCCTACTCAGATCGAGGCTAGTCACGGCGGAAACAGGAGACAGCTCCGTAACTGTTACCACTACTCGTGGCTGCCCACAAGGAGGAGTACTATCCCCACTTTTGTGGAGCCTCCTTGTTGATGAACTACTAGTAAGACTGTCCGATAAAGGAATACAATGTCAGGGCTATGCCGATGACATTGTCTTTATCGCAGTAGGAAGATTCGAGAACACTCTCTGTGATATAGTGCAGAGGGGATTGAATATTACGTACAACTGGTGCAAGGAAGTGGGCCTCAGCCTTAACCCAGCTAAGACAGTGGTTGTACCATTCACCAGAAGGTATAAAATACCAAATATGCGGCAACTCCATCTCAGGGGCTGCCCCATTACGACGAGCAAGGAAGTAAAATACCTTGGAGTAATATTTGACAACAAACTGAGATTTACCTGTCATATAGAAAGCGTGGTAAACAAATGCACTAGAGCACTATACACGTGTAGAAGAATAGCCGGAAGGTCGTGGGGAACATCACCAAAGATTATTCGCTGGCTGTATCTTATGGTCATACGACCGATGCTCACCTATGGAGCCATTGCATGGGGAAATCGGGTGGAGATCACCTCCGTCCAGAATGACCTCAAGAAAGTACAGAGGCTAGCCTGTGTATGTATGACAGGAGCAATGAAAACCTGTCCTACCGAAGCACTGGAGGTTCTTATGAACATAACACCACTCCATATTATAATAAATCTCCAGATGAAAGCAACACTGCTTCGAATGGCAGCCGAAGGAATCGGCAAAGGGCACATAATTAGTGCTAGAGACGCTGACGAACTTGGAAAAACGGTCCCCTCAATTCTGCTACCAAGAGATGAGATGACCACGGAGTACAACTTCAAAAAGAACTTTAGCACTAGTTTGAGTAGCAAAAGCAAATGGACTAACTTAGAGGAGATACATCCTATGAGTAGACACACCATTGTGTGGTATACGGACGGGTCTTTAACAAAAGAAGGCACCGGCCTGGGGGTCGCGGGACCAAGAACGAGACTGTCAGAATCACTGGGGAAGTATACCAGCATATTTCAGGCAGAAGTATGTGCGATAGGTAGGTGTGTGGACATAAACCTAACTAGGAAATATATGGGCAGAGAAATAGCTATTCTGTCAGACAGTCAGGCCGCTATAAACGCAGTGACTGGCTCAAAAATAAATTCAAAATTGGTTCAGGAAACCAGAGCCAAACTAAACCATCTGGGACACTGGAACAACGTTTCACTAAGATGGGTCCCGGGACATAACAACATTCCTGGGAACGAAATTGCTGACGAGCTGGCAAGAAACGGTGCTGCGAACCAACTAATAGGGCCTGAACCCTTCTGTGGTATTGGCAGACACACCATTAAACAACTGCTACGAGAAGAGGAGAGATCCAGACGACAATCAAACTGGATTGGCACGACTGGTTTACGACAGTCCAAGCAGCTCCTCGGTTCCTATGGTCTGAATAGGTTCAAGAAAATCTCCCAACTGGGCAAGAATTCCCTTAGGATACTTACTGGGTTACTTACGGGACATTGCAGGCTAAGAAAACACCTGAGCATGCTGGGCATCGTTGATTCTAACACTTGTAGGTTTTGTGAAATAAGGGAGGAATCCTCCCAACACATACTTACGGAGTGTGACGCTCTCGCCAGAAGAAGGGCATCCATCTTCGGCGACTACAGAATACCGATGCGCGACGTAACCGGACTAGAACCATCCCAGATAATTAAATTTATCTCCATAATTGGACTGGCCAAGGAGCTCTAGAGCTAGTAGGGAGCACAATAGATCCTAAGGGTCGCAGTGCAGTTTTCCCCTTACAATTATTATTATTATTACAGCTAGCTGTAATTAGTCTTCGTACTTGTCTTTGCACTTCCTGTTAAGTTCTTTTGCCTCGACCAGCGAACTGATCGGATGTGCCCACTCCGCAATTAACTTTGTGCATATATATATATAATACCTATATATGCTTAGTCCGCGAGTTTACTTAATTTAAATCGGTCTTTATTTGTGCAATCGCCGTTAATTTGGCCAAAAGATCAATAACCAAGTATGCTGAATTACTCAAGCATTTTAGGAGCAAATATATTTTTTGAGTGAGTTCTTGCAAATTCTTGTAATTCTATATAAATTACATATTACCCAATTTAGGTGCAGACTCCTCAATATATGTACCATCGTTAATAATCTCAAAGGCCTAGTTTGAGGAACAATGCATATCGCATGTTTGTTTGCATTTTCGAAAAGGTAAAAATTGCTTTAATAAAGCTTTGCCAATTAACTAATTTCCATATTTCAATACCCAGCACTATACCCATATGATTGGCACAGGCAAGGCATAAGCAATAAGAGCAGTGGAGGCGGCAAAATTGGCAAGAGCAGAACAGCATACATTTACAAAAACAACACCTGCAATCAAAAGCTTTCAGCGCCGCTGATAACCGCGCTCTTGCAGCAGCGCATGCGCAGCGGCTCAGCTGAGCTTTGTTCTGCAGTCGAAAACCGCGTGCGCGTCGGAATGTTCTTGTTTATTTGGAGCTGCTCCCGCCGAACCGCCTGACCATTGTTATAATTGCCTATGTGTCTTATTGTGCTCAAAAGTGTCCGGATCCTATGCATCTCAGCCCCCATATGTGGGGAAAAAATCATATATACATGTGCCTGAAAATCATTAAAATTGGAACAGATCTGAATTTGCACCTTTGCCCTTTGGATTACCCAATGGCCACCCCTTCAACATCGTTGCAGCAAAAGCAAAAGCATCAAACGCTTAATTAATCAAATAATATACATAAAGTGCAGTGTCTTTGTGCATAAGTGACTTGAGGCAATTGATCATTTTTATTTTTTTATTAAAAAAATTCCTTTATATATTATAAAACTATTTAGCTTTTCTCAAGAGTGCATATTCTCATGAAAGTAAAACTTAAAATACGTTTTCCGCATCATAATTATCATGTTTTAAGCCAAATCAATTGGCCAATTTAATAATCTAATTCCGTTTGCTAAAGCTTTTATATTTATACCTATTTTTTATGCCTTTTTACAAGTCAATCATTACGCATAACCACATAACATAACAACTAAACACTTTAAACAGCATCACGTCGATCATCGCATACTCTACGAAGGCCTTCGGAGGATCTGCAGATGGGTGAGTGAAGTAAATGGTCATGCTTAAATTGATTTTGATTGGCATTTATTAAATTAAACTCAATTTATAACCAATATTAAAATGTGTGAAGTGAATTTGTTGAATTTTATAACCACACCTTTTAGTATGGTCGTAAATACTTTTCAATACCCTAACCCTTGATTTTGTTTTGATCAGTTATCTCTTGCGCGCATTTCAATTAAATTCATTTTTTTTGTTGTTCCTTTATATTTATATTAACACATGTTCTAATTAATCTGCTTAATAATTTTTGACCAACAATATTCTTAGGGCCTTCTGCCAAACTATATAAACGCAAATGCTTTAAAGAATATCTTCGTAACTATATTTTACCTTATATTAAAATATACATTTATTATGCACTTTTGAGTTAATTTAATTATATTAAAATTATATAAATAATATTATGATTATGTTTAGTTTTATGCACCATATACATATCATGTATGATATGTTAGGTTTCTGATGTTTCTTTATATTTTTTTGAAGTCATATATTCGTATCTAAATGAAGTATCTTTATCTTTATTTTGTAAGGTTATGAAAACAAACTATGAATTGTTAAAATAAACATCTATATCCCGGAAAGTAATGTAGTGATTTAAAATGTCGTGAGTTGGCATGTTTTGGGATTTTCCTCAAAAAATTCGCATTGGAAAATCATGGTAGGGTGGGTAGAGAGCGAGAGCTATGACAACATCTGCATAGTTTCCTGAAGTTTGAGTAATTGGTACTCCTATGTCTGTCTTTTCTTTAATGTTCTATTATGGGTTTAATTGTGATTTCTCTTCCTCCTCCTTAATTGGCATTAGGGATTTTTTTTTATTTTGTATGTAGTTAGTTGTCCGGTAGACTGAGTCAAAGAACCCCCCACAGGCTGTTCGCTAGTCGTAACTAGAAAATCCCGACAGACGACGTCTTGGACACAGCACAAGGACATTTCTTCGTCCTTCAAATAACGAT